>OZ038399.1:35671519-35913289 GCA_964036045.1 Eutreptiella sp. 'Long Island Sound 2002' | reverse complement strand
GGCTGAGACCTAATTAGAAAATAGACCAATGCAAACCAGAGGTAATGCACTCCACAGTGCGGGGGGGGGGGGGGGGTGAGACCTAATTAGAAAACAGACCAATGCAAACCGAAGGTAATGCACTCCACAGTGCGGGGGGGGGGGGGCTGAGACCTAATTAAAAAATAGACCAATGCAAACCAGAGGTAATGCACTCCACAGTGCGGGGGGGGGGGGGGGGGCTGAGACCTAATTAGAAAACAGACCAATGCAAACCAGAGGTCATGCACTCCACAGTGCGGGGGGGGGGGGCTGAGACCTAATTAGAAAATAGACCAATGCAAACCAGAGGTAATGCACTCCACAGTGCGGGGGGGGGGGGTGAGACCTAATTAGAAAACAGACCAATGCAAACCGAAGGTAATGCACTCCACAGTGCGGGGGGGGGGGGGCTGAGACCTAATTAAAAAATAGACCAATGCAAACCAGAGGTAATGCACTCCACAGTGCGGGGGGGGGGGGGGGCTGAGACCTAATTAGAAAACAGACCAATGCAAACCAGAGGTCATGCACTCCACAGTGCGGGGGGGGGGGGGTGAGACCTAATTAGAAAACAGACCAATGCAAACCAGAGGTAATGCACTCCACAGTGCGGGGGGGGGGGGGGGCTGAGACCTAATTAGAAAACAGACCAATGCAAACCGAAGGTAATGCACTCCACAGTAAGGTCCCCGCCCAGCCCCCCCGCCCCCCCCCCCCCCCGAGTGACGAGTGACGAATGACACATGGATATGCCAGCAGCCAAGGCCCGACTTGGGGATCGGGTCAGGGGGTCGATTTTTTTTTCACGTTTTTCACCCACATTTGACTTCTCCACAAAAATCTGAGCATTTGGAGTATAGACACATGGGGTGGAAAAGAAAAGTCCCCCTTCGGAAGGCCAAAACAAAAATTTCCGGCGCCTTTGGCGCCCCATTTCCCCACATCTGTGCCACAATCTATGTCACTCTCCTCAGTTGCCATTCCCATCTGTCACTCTCCATGTGCCACTGAGTGACACATAGCCCAACCCCCCCCCGCCACCCCCACCAAAACATTGGACCCCTTCTAATGAACATCCCTGGTGGGCAAGGGCACGTCCGAGTTGGCTGCTACCTCCTAGCTCTACATGTCTGTGAGTGCAGAACAGCCAAAAGGAGGGTGTGTTTGGGGCCTGCGATCGAGACCGAGGTCATGCAGAACCCACCTGGAAGCAGACAACGCAATCCCGGACTCACGGGACCGACGGCGGTTGGAGCGTAACCGACAGCGGTCGGAGGGTAACTGACGGCGGTTGGCGGGTAACCGACGGCGGTTGGAGGGTGACCGACGGCAGTTGGAGAGTGACCGACAGCGGTTGGAGGGTGACCGACGGCAGTTGGAGGGCAACTGGTGGCAGTTGGAGCGTGACCGACGGCCGTTGGAGGGGGACCAACAGCGGTTGGAGGGGGACCGACGGCGGTTGGAGGGTGACCAACGGCGGTTGGAGGGTAACCGACGGCGGTTGGAGGGTAGCCGACGGCGGTCGGAGGGTAACTAACGACGGTTGGAGGGTAAACGACGGCGGTTGGAGGGTGACCAACGGCGGTTGGAGGGGGACCGACGGCGGTTGGAGGGTAACCGACGGCGGTCGGAGGATAACTGACGGCGGTTGGAGGGTAACCGACAGCGGTTGGAGGGTGACCAACGGCGGTTGAGGGGTAACCGACGGCCGTTGGAGGGTGACTGGCGGCCGTTGGAGGGTAACCGGCGGCAGTTGGAGCGTGACCAACGTCGGTTGGAGGGGGACCGACGGCGGTTGGAGGGTGACCGACGGCGGTTGGAGGGTAACCGACGGCGGTTGGAGGGTGATCAACGGCGGTTGGAGGGGGACCCAGGGCGGTTGGACGGTAACCGACGGCGGTCGGAGGGTAACTGACGGCGGTTGGAGGTTAACTGACGGCGGTTGGAGGTTAACCGACGGCGGTTGGAGGGTGGCCAACGGCGGTTGGAGGGGGACCGACGGCGGTTGGAGGGTAACCGACGGCGGTTGGAGGGTGACCGACAGCTGGTGGGGGGTGACCGACGGCGGTTGGAGGGTGACCGACGGCGGTTGGAGGGTAACCGACGGCGGTTGGAGGGTAACCAACGGCAGTTGGAGGGTGACCGACGGCGGTTGAAGGATGACCGACGGCGGTTGGAGGGTGACCGACGGCGGTTGGAGGGGGACCGACAGCGGTTGGAGGGGGACCGACGGCGGTTGGAGGGTGACCAACGGCGGTTTGAGGGAGACCGACGGCGGTTGGAGGGGGACCGACGGCGGTTGTAGAGTGACCGACGGCGGTTGGAGGGTGACTCGCGGCGGCCTGAGGGTGACCGACGGCGGTTGGAGGGTAACCGGCGGCAGTTGGAGCGTGACAAACGTCGGTTGGGGGGGGACCGACGGCGGTTGGAGGGTGACCGACGGCCGTTGGGAGGTGACCGACGGCGGTTGGAGGGTAACCGGCGGCAGTTGGAGCGTGACCACAACGGTTGGAGGGGGACCGACGGCGGTTGGAGGGTAACCGGCGGCAGTTGGAGCGTGACAAACGTTGGTTGGAGGGGGACCGACGGCGGTTGGAGGGTGACCAACGGCGGTTGGAGGGTGACCGACGGCGGTTGGAGGGTAGCCGACGGCGGTTGCAGGGTAACCGACGGCGGTTGGAGGGGGACCAACGGCGGTTGGAGGGTCACCGACAGCGGTTGGAGGGTGACCGACGGCGGTTGGAGCGTGACCGACGGCGGTTAGAGGGGGACCGACGGCGGTCGGAGGGTAACTGACGGCGGTTGGAGGGTAACCAACGGCGGCTGGAGGGTGACCGACGGCGGTTGGAGGGTGACCAACGGCGGTTGGAGGGTGACCGACGGCGGTTGGAGGGTAACCGGTGGGAGTTGGAGCGTGACCAACGACGGTTGGAGGGTGACCAACGGCGGCTGGAGGGGAACCGACGGCGGTTGGAGGGGGACCGACGGCGGTTGGAGGGTGACTCACGGCAGCTGGAGGGGGACCGACGGCGGTTGGAGGGGGACCGACGGCGGTTGGAGAGTGACCGACGGCGGTTGGAGGATGACCAACGGCGGTTGGAGGGGGACCGACGGCGGCTGGAGGGGGACCGACAGCGGTTGGAGGGTGACCCAGGGCGGTAGGAGGGTGACTGACGGCGGTTGGAGGGGGACCGACGGCGGTTGGAGGGGGACCGACGGCGGTTGGAGGGGGACCGACGGCGGTTGGAGGGGGACCAACGGCGGTTGGAGGGTGACCAACGGCGGTTGGAGGGTGACCGACGGCGGTTGGAGGGGGACCGACGGCGGTTGGAGGGGGACCGACGGCGGTTGGAGCGTGACCGACGGCGGTTAGAGGGGGACCGACGGCGGTCGGAGGGTAACTGACGGCGGTTGGAGGGTAACCAACGGCGGCTGGAGGGTGACCGACGGCGGTTGGAGGGTGACCAACGGCGGTTGGAGGGTGACCGACGGCGGTTGGAGGGTAACCGGTGGGAGTTGGAGCGTGACCAACGACGGTTGGAGGGTGACCAACGGCGGCTGGAGGGGAACCGACGGCGGTTGGAGGGGGACCGACGGCGGTTGGAGGGTGACTCACGGCAGCTGGAGGGGGACCGACGGCGGTTGGAGGGGGACCGACGGCGGTTGGAGAGTGACCGACGGCGGTTGGAGGATGACCAACGGCGGTTGGAGGGGGACCGACGGCGGCTGGAGGGGGACCGACAGCGGTTGGAGGGTGACCCAGGGCGGTAGGAGGGTGACTGACGGCGGTTGGAGGGGGACCGACGGCGGTTGGAGGGGGACCGACGGCGGTTGGAGGGGGACCGACGGCGGTTGGAGGGGGACCAACGGCGGTTGGAGGGTGACCAACGGCGGTTGGAGGGTGACCGACGGCGGTTGGAGGGGGACCGACGGCGGTTGGAGGGGGACCGACGGCGGCTGGAGGAGGACCAACGGCGGTTGGAGGGTGACCGACGGCGGTTGGAGGGTGACCGACGGCGGTTGGAGGGTGACCGACGGCGGTTGGAGGGGGACCGACGGCGGTTGGAGGGGGACCGACGGCGGCTGGAGGAGGACCAACGGCGGTTGGAGGGTGACCGACGGCGGTTGGAGGGTGACCGACGGCGGTTGGAGGGTGACCGACGGCGGTTGGAGGGGGACCGACGGCGGTTGGAGGGGGACCGACGGCGGCTGGAGGAGGACCAACGGCGGTTGGAGGGTGACCGACGGCGGTTGGAGGGTGACCGACGGCGGTTGCAGGGTAAGCGACGGCGGTTGGAGGGTGACCAACGGCGGTCGGAGGGTGACCGACGGCGGTTGGAGGGTGACCGACGGCGGTTGGAGGGTAACCGACGGCAGTTGGAGGGTGACCAACGGCGGTTTGAGGGGGACCGACGGCGGTTGGAGGGGGACCGACGGCGGTTGGAGAGTTACCGACGGCGGTTGGAGGGGGACCGACGGCGGTTGTAGAGTGACCGACGGCGGTTGGAGGGTGACTCGCGGCGGCCTGAGGGTGACCGACGGCGGTTGGAGGGTAACCGGCGGCAGTTGGAGCGTGACAAACGTCGGTTGGGGGGGGACCGACGGCGGTTGGAGGGTGACCGACGGCCGTTGGGAGGTGACCGACGGCGGTTGGAGGGTAACCGGCGGCAGTTGGAGCGTGACCACAACGGTTGGAGGGGGACCGACGGCGGTTGGAGGGTAACCGGCGGCAGTTGGAGCGTGACAAACGTTGGTTGGAGGGGGACCGACGGCGGTTGGAGGGTGACCAACGGCGGTTGGAGGGTGACCGACGGCGGTTGGAGGGTAGCCGACGGCGGTTGCAGGGTAACCGACGGCGGTTGGAGGGGGACCAACGGCGGTTGGAGGGTCACCGACAGCGGTTGGAGGGTGACCGACGGCGGTTGGAGCGTGACCGACGGCGGTTAGAGGGGGACCGACGGCGGTCGGAGGGTAACTGACGGCGGTTGGAGGGTAACCAACGGCGGCTGGAGGGTGACCGACGGCGGTTGGAGGGTGACCAACGGCGGTTGGAGGGTGACCGACGGCGGTTGGAGGGTAACCGGTGGGAGTTGGAGCGTGACCAACGACGGTTGGAGGGTGACCAACGGCGGCTGGAGGGGAACCGACGGCGGTTGGAGGGGGACCGACGGCGGTTGGAGGGTGACTCACGGCAGCTGGAGGGGGACCGACGGCGGTTGGAGGGGGACCGACGGCGGTTGGAGAGTGACCGACGGCGGTTGGAGGATGACCAACGGCGGTTGGAGGGGGACCGACGGCGGCTGGAGGGGGACCGACAGCGGTTGGAGGGTGACCCAGGGCGGTAGGAGGGTGACTGACGGCGGTTGGAGGGGGACCGACGGCGGTTGGAGGGGGACCGACGGCGGTTGGAGGGGGACCGACGGCGGTTGGAGGGGGACCAACGGCGGTTGGAGGGTGACCAACGGCGGTTGGAGGGTGACCGACGGCGGTTGGAGGGGGACCGACGGCGGTTGGAGGGTCACCGACGGCGGTTGGAGCGTGACCGACGGCGGTTAGAGGGGGACCGACGGCGGTCGGAGGGTAACTGACGGCGGTTGGAGGGTAACCAACGGCGGCTGGAGGGTGACCGACGGCGGTTGGAGGGTGACCAACGGCGGTTGGAGGGTGACCGACGGCGGTTGGAGGGTAACCGGTGGGAGTTGGAGCGTGACCAACGACGGTTGGAGGGTGACCAACGGCGGCTGGAGGGGAACCGACGGCGGTTGGAGGGGGACCGACGGCGGTTGGAGGGTGACTCACGGCAGCTGGAGGGGGACCGACGGCGGTTGGAGGGGGACCGACGGCGGTTGGAGAGTGACCGACGGCGGTTGGAGGATGACCAACGGCGGTTGGAGGGGGACCGACGGCGGCTGGAGGGGGACCGACAGCGGTTGGAGGGTGACCCAGGGCGGTAGGAGGGTGACTGACGGCGGTTGGAGGGGGACCGACGGCGGTTGGAGGGGGACCGACGGCGGTTGGAGGGGGACCGACGGCGGTTGGAGGGGGACCAACGGCGGTTGGAGGGTGACCAACGGCGGTTGGAGGGTGACCGACGGCGGTTGGAGGGGGACCGACGGCGGTTGGAGGGGGACCGACGGCGGCTGGAGGAGGACCAACGGCGGTTGGAGGGTGACCGACGGCGGTTGGAGGGTGACCGACGGCGGTTGGAGGGTGACCGACGGCGGTTGGAGGGGGACCGACGGCGGTTGGAGGGGGACCGACGGCGGCTGGAGGAGGACCAACGGCGGTTGGAGGGTGACCGACGGCGGTTGGAGGGTGACCGACGGCGGTTGCAGGGTAAGCGACGGCGGTTGGAGGGTGACCAACGGCGGTCGGAGGGTGACCGACGGCGGTTGGAGGGTGACCGACGGCGGTTGGAGGGTAACCGACGGCAGTTGGAGGGTGACCAACGGCGGTTTGAGGGGGACCGACGGCGGTTGGAGGGGGACCGACGGCGGTTGGAGAGTTACCGACGGCGGTTGGAGGGTGACTCGCGGCGGCCTGAGGGTGACCGACGGCGGTTGGAGGGTAACCGGCGGCAGTTGGAGCGTGACAAACGTCGGTTGGAGGGGGACCGACGGCGGTTGGAGGGTGACCGACGGCCGTTGGAAGGTGACCGACGGCGGTTGGAGGGTAACCGGCGGCAGTTGGAGCGTGACCAACGTCGGTTGGAGGGGGACCGACGGCGGTTGGAGGGTAACCGACGGCGGTCACAGGGTAACCGACGGCGGTTGGAGGGTAACCGACGGCGGTTGGAGGGTGACCAACGGCGGTTGGAGGGTGACCGACGGCGGTTGGAGGGTAGCCGACGGCGGTTGCAGGGTAACCGACGGCGGTTGGAGGGGGACCAACGGCGGTTGGAGCGTGACCGACAGCGGTTGGAGGGTAACCGACGGCGGGTGGAGGGTGACCAACGGCGGCTGGAGGGGGACCGACGGCAGTTGGAGGGTGACCGACGGCGGTTGGAGGGCGACCGACGGCGGTTGGAGGGGGACCGACGGCGGTTGGAGGGTGACCGACGGCGGTTGGAGGGTGACTCACGGCGGCCTGAGGGTAACCGACAGCAGTTGGAGGGTGACCGACGGCGGTTGCAGGGTAAGCGACGGCGGTTGGAGGGTGACCAACGGCGGCTGGAGGGGGACCGACGGCGGTTGGAGGGTAAGGTAAGGTAAGGTAAGTTGCTCGGGCGATCTCCGAACTCCAGCGTATCAGTGATCCCTACCTGTCCCTCGCAGCATCCCTTCCGGCTCGCGGGGTCACCGACACCCTAGCGCCTATGACACTGCGTTCCGCCCCCACCGGGGTTCGGACCGACGCTGCATCCCTTCCGGCTCGCGGGGCCACTGGCACCCTAGCGCCTAGGACAATGCGTTTGGCCTCCACCGGGATTCGAACCGAGCACCTTTAGTTCAGGCGTCACGTGCATGACCGCTGAACTACGAGACGGCGGTTGGAGGGGGACCGACGGCGGTTGGAGGGTAACTGACGGCAGTTGGAGGGTGACCGACGGCGGTTGGAGGGGGACCGACGGCGGTAGGAGGGCGGACCGACGGCGGTTGGAGGGGGACCGACGGCGGTTGGAGGGTGACCGACGGCGGTTGGAGGGTGACTCACGGCGGCTGGAGGGTAACCGACAGCAGTTGGAGGGTGACCGACGGCGGTTGCAGGGTAAGCGACGGCGGTTGGAGGGTGACCAACGGCGGCTGGAGGGGGACCGACGGCGGTTGGAGGGGGACCGACGGCGGTTGGAGGGGGACCGACGGCGGTTGGAGGGGGACCGACGGCGGTTGGAGGGTGACCGACGGCGGTTGGAGCGTGACCGACGGCGGTTGGAGGGTGACCGGCGGCCGTTGGAGGGTGACCGACGGCGGTTGGAGGGTGACTCACGGCGGCTGGAGGGTGACCGACGGCGGTTGGAGGGTGACCAACGGCGGTTGGAGGGTGACCGACGGCGGTTGGAGGGGGACCAACGGCGGTTGGGGGGGGACCAACGGCGGTTGGAGGGTGACCAACGGCGGTTGGAGGGGGACCAACGGCGGTTGGAGGGGGACCGACGGCGGTTGGAGGGTGACCGACAGCGGTTGGAGGGTGACCGACGGCGGTTGGAGGGTGACTCACGGCGGCTGGAGGGTAACCACCAGCAGTTGGAGGGTGACCAACGGCGGTTGGAGGGTAACCGACGGCGGGTGGAGGGTGACCAACGGCGGCTGAAGGGGGACCGACGGCGGTTGGAGGGGGACCGACGGCGGTTGGAGGGTAACCGACGGCAGTTGGAGGGTGACCGACGGCGGTTGGAGGGTGACCGACGGCGGTTGGAGGGTGACCGACGGCGGTTGGAGGGTGACCAACGGCGGTTGGAGGGGGACCGACGGCGGTTGGAGGGTGACCGACGGCGGTTGGAGGGTAACCGACGGCAGTTGGAGGGTGACCAACGGCGGTTTGAGGGAGACCGACGGCGGTTGGAGGGGGACCGACGGCGGTTGGAGAGTGACCGACGGCGGTTGGAGGGTGACTCGCGGCGGCCTGAGGGTGACCGACGGCGGTTGGAGGGTAACCGGCGGCAGTTGGAGCGTGACAAACGTCGGTTGGAGGGGGACCGACGGCGGTTGGAGGGTGACCGACGGCCGTTGGAAGGTGACCGACGGCGGTTGGAGGGTAACCGGCGGCAGTTGGAGCGTGACCAACGTCGGTTTGAGGGAGACCGACGGCGGCTGGAGGAGGACCAACGGCGGTTGGAGGGTGACCGACGGCGGTTGGAGGGTGACCGACGGCGGTTGGAGGGTGACCGACGGCGGTTGGAGGGTGACCAACGGCGGTTGGAGGGGGACCGACGGCGGTTGGAGGGTGACCGACGGCGGTTGGAGGGTAACCGACGGCAGTTGGAGGGTGACCAACGGCGGTTTGAGGGAGACCGACGGCGGTTGGAGGGGGACCGACGGCGGTTGGAGAGTGACCGACGGCGGTTGGAGGGTGACTCGCGGCGGCCTGAGGGTGACCGACGGCGGTTGGAGGGTAACCGGCGGCGGTTGGAGCGTGACAAACGTCGGTTGGAGGGGGACCGACGGCGGTTGGAGGGTGACCGACGGCCGTTGGAAGGTGACCGACGGCGGTTGGAGGGTAACCGGCGGCAGTTGGAGCGTGACCAACGTCGGTTGGAGGGGGACCGACGGCGGTTGGAGGGTAACCGACGGCGGTCACAGGGTAACCGACGGCGGTTGGAGGGTAACCGACGGCGGTTGGAGGGTGACCAACGGCGGTTGGAGGGTGACCGACGGCGGTTGGAGGGTAGCCGACGGCGGTCACAGGGTAACCGACGGCGGTTGGAGGGGGACCAACGGCGGTTGGAGCGTGACCGACGGCGGTTGGAGGGGGACCGACGGCGGTCGGAGGGTAACTGACGGCGGTTGGAGGGTAACCAACGGCGGCTGGAGGGTGACCGACGGCGGTTGGAGGGTGACCGACGGCGGTTGGAGGGTGACCAACGGCGGTTGGAGGGGGACCAACGGCGGTTGGAGGGTGACCGGCGGCCGTTGGAGGGTGACCGACGGCGGTTGGAGCGTGACCGACGGCGGTTGGAGGGTGACCGACGGCGGTTGGAGGGTGACCAACGGCGGTTGGAGGGTGACCGACGGCGGTTGGAGGGTAGCCGACGGCGGTTGCAGGGTAACCGACGGCGGTTGGAGGGGGACCAACGGCGGTTGGAGCGTGACCGACGGCGGTTGGAGGGGGACCGACGGCGGTCGGAGGGTAACTGACGGCGGTTGGAGGGTAACCAACGGCGGCTGGAGGGTGACCGACGGCGGTTGGAGGGTGACCGACGGCGGTTGGAGGGTGACCAACGGCGGTTGGAGGGTGACCAACGGCGGTTGGAGGGTGACCGACGGCGGTTGGAGGGTGACCGGCGGCCGTTGGAGGGTGACCGACGGCGGTTGGAGGGTGACTCACGGCGGCTGGAGGGTGACCGACGGCGGTTGGAGGGTGACCGACGGCGGTTGGAGGGTGACTCACGGCAGCTGGAGGGGGAACGACGGCGGTTGCAGGGGGACCGGCGGCGGTTGGAGGGTGACCAACGGCGGTTGGAGGGTAACCAACGGCGGTTGGAGGGGGACCGACGGCGGTTGGAGGGTGACCGACGGCGGTTGGAGGGTGACCGACGGCGGTTGGAGGGTGACCGACGGCGGTTGGAGGGTGACTCACGGCGGCTGGAGGGTAACCGACAGCAGTTGGAGGGTGACCGACGGCGGTTGGAGGGTAACCGACGGCGGTTGGAGGGTGACCGACGGCGGTTGGAGGGTGACTCACGGCAGCTGGAGGGGGAACGACGGCGGTTGGAGGGGGACCGACGGCGGTTGGAGAGTGACCGACGGCGGTTGGAGGATGACCAACGGCGGTTGGAGGGGGACCGACGGCGGCTGGAGGGGGACCGACAGCGGTTGGAGGGTGACCCAGGGCGGTAGGAGGGTGACCAACGGCGGTTGGAGGGGGACCAACGGCGGTTGGAGGGGGACCGACGGCGGTTGGAGGGGGACCGACGGCGGTTGGAGGGTGACCGACGGCGGTTGGAGGGTGACCAACGGCGGTTGGAGGGTGACCGACGGCGGTTGGAGGGGGACCGACGGCGGTTGGAGGGGGACCGACGGCGGCTGCAGGGGGACCAACGGCGGTTGGAGGGTGACCAACGGCGGTTGGAGGGGGACCAACGGCGGTTGGAGGGTGACCGACGGCGGTTGGAGGGTGACCGACGGCGGTTGGAGGGTGACCGACGGCGGTTGGAGGGGGACCGACGGCGGTTGGAGGGTGACCGACGGCGGTTGGAGGGTGACCGACGGCGGTTGGAGGGTGACCAACGGCGGTTGGAGGGTGACCAACGGCGGCTGGAGGGGGACCGACGGCGGTTGGAGGGTGACCGACGGCGGTTGGAGGGTGACCGACGGCGGTTGGAGGGTGACCAACGGCGGTTGGAGGGGGACCAACGGCAGTTGGAGGGTGACCGACGGCGGTTGGAGGGTGACCGACGGCGGTTGGAGGGTGACCGACGGCGGTTGGAGGGGGACCGACGGCAGTTGGAGGGAGACCGACGGCGGTTGGAGGGTGACCAACGGCGGTTGGAGGGTGACCAACGGCGGTTGGAGGGTGACCAACGGCGGTTGGAGGGTGACCGACGGCGGTTGGAGGGTGACCGACGGCGGTTGGAGGGGGACCGACAGCGGTTGGAGGGTGACCGACGGCGGTTGGAGGGTGACCAACGGCGGTTGGAGGGGGACCGATGGCGGTTGGAGGGTGACCGACGGCGGTTGGAGGGTAACCGACGGCAGTTGGAGGGTGACCAACGGCGGTTTGAGGGAGACCGACGGCGGTTGGAGGGGGACCGACGGCGGTTGGAGAGTGACCGACGGCGGTTGGAGGGTGACTCGCGGCGGCCTGAGGGTGACCGACGGCAGTTGGAGGGAGACCGACGGCCGTTGGAGGGAGACTGACGGCGGTTGGAGGGAGACCGAAGGCGGTTGGAGGGTGACCGACGGCGGTTGCAGGGTCACCAACGGCGGTTGGAGGCGGACCGACAGCGGTTGGAGGGTAACCGACGGCGGTTGGAGGGGGACCGACGGCGGTTGGAGAGTGACCGACGGCGGCCGGAGGGTAACCGACGGCGGTTTGAGGGTCACCGACGGCGGTTGGAGGTGGACCGACGGCGGTTGGCGGGTGACCAACAGCGGTTGGAGGGGGACCAACGGCGGTTGGAGGGTGACCGACGGCGGTTCGAGGGGAACTGACGGCGGTTGGAGGGTGACTAACGGCGGTTGGAGGGTGACCGACGGCCGTTGGAGGGTGACTGACGGCGGTTGGTGGGTAACCGACAGCGGTTGGAGGGTGACTGACGGCGGTTGGAGGGTAACCGCCCCTGCTCCTGCCCCTGTGTGACCAGAGCGGGGAACGAAGTCGCGGGACGCAAGGGCCGGAGCACAGCACAAACGGAGGGCCTCAGGACCTCCACGGTCACATAGAACTGCTGCCCGTCCTGCGGATTGACGGGGGTGCGGGTCAAGAACACGTACTGCCCAGGGAAGGCCGTGAACCAGTCGTGGGTGGACCCCTCGGCCGTGGGCCCCGTGAGGGCCCCTCCGCTGGTGCCCTCGAAGGCGCCGGGGGTCGTGCCCCAGCCCCAGGCGTACCAGAGCAGCCCGCACGTCACCCAGTGGCTGTGCCACTGCGCCTCGAAGGTGGACCCCGTGAACGCGGCGGGCACCGCCACCTCCCCCAGCGTGATGACGGGGGCCGCGAAGTGCACCGCCGGGACCGCCTCCACGGGGCATTCCCAGGGGGTGTCCGCGTCCGCGGGGTCGCACGTCTGGGGGATGTCGCACAGGTCCTCGTACAGCAGATCCGGCTTCTCGTAGTAGTCGTACGGGTCCTGCGCCCAATTGAGCTTCAGCCCCCCGACGTCATGCGCGGCCACGTCGAACAGGGCGCACCTGAAGCCGGGCTTGTGGTAGTTGAAGGCCTTGCACCAGGGCCGGGCCTCGCAGGCCGCCACACAGTCCGCAACCGTGACCCGGGTCTGCTCTTCGCGCCCGGTCCGGGCCATCGCCCCGTTGAACCTCTGAAGGTAGTTCCACTTTGGGCCTGGGCAGGAGCAGCAAGAGTCAATGTGGCACAACCTGGTAACACAACAGTAGAAGTCTTGTGCACCCCCCCCCCCTTGAAAACTCAACCGCCGTCGGTTAAGCGCCAACCGCCGTCGGTTGAGCGTCAACCGCCGTCGGTTAACCGACTCCCGCCACTAACAACCTCCGGCCGTCTGAGTGGACACAAAACGCAACATCTCCTTCCCCAGAAGATCGCCCCCTCCCCTCTCCCCGCACCTGCGCCACTCAGCACAGGGTCGCGCAGGGCTGGGGGGGGGGGATTTGCAAAGGGGGGGATTTCAAGGGGTGGGGAAGGATACACAGGGGATGGGGACCGTATGCCAGGGGACCATTGCGACGGGGATGATTTCGGAAGGGGGAGATCACGCCACCTCCAGGGCTCCTGAGGCTTGCTATTGCCTCCTGGGGGGCTCTGGATGGGTCCTGATATCGCGCGGGGGACATGCATTGCCCGCCAACACGGACCACATTCACGTTGTTTTCAGGGTTTTCTCAGCTTTTGGTCTAATGCACCAAAATGTCGTTGGGGACGGGGGGGGTATGCGTATGCTTTTCGAAACCTGTGAGAAATGCCGTCAGCAAAGCATGCAAACCTGTTCTGAAGAGCCCTTTTCCAGGGCTTTCCAAGGATGCCCCACCGGCCCGGGGGGAGGGGGGTAAATGGTCCTTCTTGGGACCCACCCACCCCAGAACGCAATAAAACATTCCTCTCAGCAAACATGAAATTTTGAATGGAGAGCAAAAACAAAAGGCCCCTTTTAGGTACACAAACCCTTTTCCGGGGCTCATACCCCCCCCCCCCGTGGGGTAGACCCCACCTTAAGCAACAGCCTGTGCCCCACATCCCCCCCCCCCCCCCCAACCGGACACTCCGCGGGCACAAATGAGACCACAACCCCTGAAACCGCTCCGTGTTGGCAGGAAACGCGGTGTCCCGGAGGGATATTTCAATCCACAGTACTCACCGGCGGCTGCGGCCGCAGTGAAGCAGCTGGTCACCTGCTGCAAAAGCTTCGCCGGGCAGAGGATTTCACCAATTTTCTTAAGAGCGAAGTTTTCCCCGGCCATTTCCCCCCTCCCGACCATTTCCCCCACCCCCTGTACGTGCAACTCATCTTGTATCCTCTCAAAACCGCAGGGCATTTGAGCCACTCACAAGCAGCGATGCATTGGAAGGGGGGGAGGTACCCCCCCCCCCCCTCCACGGCGCCCCGCCTACGCCCAGCCACTGTCTCCCTGACGCCCAGTGCCAGCTTCCATGGCATTTGTAACCGACAGTAACCGCCCCCAACCGCTTTGGCAACCTCCTCCAACCGCCTGTCTAACCGCCTCTAGGGCCGCCTCTGAGGTCCCTTCCCTTCTAATGCATCCCTGCTCACAAGTACAGGGGGTCGACAGCCGGCCCCCATCCCGACAAGCCACGGACAAAGCAGCGTAAAAACGCACTGCGTGCCCAGCGAGTGGTAGCAGCTCACCATGAGGTAGGGGGGGCGGGCGGGTGGGGGATGGTCTACAGGATGGTCAAAATGCCGGCTTGGTACAGGGCAACAGTGGCCACTGTCACGGGTGCCCTTTTTCAAAACCCCCCCGTCCCAGTGTTGGGGGCCTCACAAGACCCCCCACCCCCTAAAGCGGCACTCCGACTGCCCATGGTACGGGGGTAAGGTATTGCTCGGGAACAGACTAGCCACCAGTGTCTGCCAGCTCAGACATGATCAGATGGAGCAGGATACTACTGAGCCACACGCTGGACGCAGCACTTTCCTACTGAGTTCCGGTGGTGCGGGGGGCGGGTATTACCGAGCGGGCCCCGCCCGATGGTCGTGCCCTCCCCCCGGTGCGCTGAGCTCTGTGCCCGTTGTACTGCATTTCCGTTGTAGGAACATGTGTATGTGTGGGGAACCGGGTTTCGTTAGGAACCAACCCGGGTCCACGTGCCACCCAGTAGCCTCCGCTCCTGTCGCACCCGCAACTCAGTAGGATCCAGCCGCCTTCCGCGTCCGACTCAGTAAGATCCAGTTCCTTGCCGGGGCCGATCGCTACTGAGCACCAGTTTCCCTGCCGGACGCTAGTGGCTGCTCGGGAATACCTTGCATTTGGCCGAAGAGCTGCAGCGTTGCAAGGCCCAGCCGCTGCCCCGCGGTGGCGTGGGCGTCGGGCATGCGGAACTCGAAGGCACGGTCGCACGTCCACGCGAACGTGACCTCGTGGCTCCACGTCCCCGGGGTCGTGTCCGCATTGGTGCCTGTGGCCACAGTCGTCCCCGTGGAGGTGGCCAGCGACCAGCGCTTCACGGGGGCCGTGCCCCCGCCGAAGCGGATGGCCGACACGCAGGCCACGCCCGGCAACTCCACCCGGACCCACTGAGGCACGGTCTGGTCGCTGTACCACAGCGTTGCGGCGTTGTCGTCAAGAAGACCGGCGGGACCGTTGCTGGAGGCGTCGGTGGACTTCGCCGTCGCCGTCCAGGCCGCGCGGCTCAGCCATCCACCTGCGGGATCAAGAGGACGGGTTTGAATTAAAACAAGGGGACAAATTAGGGCCATCCAGTAATCAACTCATCATTTACGCCCACACTGAAAACGCAAGGAACGGCGGTTGAAGGGTAACCGACGGCGATGAGAGGGTAACCAACGGGGGTTCGAGGGTCACCGATGGCGGTTGGAGGGTGACCGACGGCGGTTGGAGGGTAACCGACGGCGGTTGGAGGGTAACCGACGGCGGTTGGAGGGTAACCGACGGCGATGAGAGGGTAACCGACGGTGGTTAGAGGGTAACGGATGGCGGTTGGAGGGTGACCGACAACGGTTGGAAGGTGACGGACGGCGGGTGGAGGGTAACCGACGGCAGTTGGAGGGTGACCGAAGGCAATGAGAGGGTCACCGACGGCGGTTGGAGGGTAACCGACGGCAGCTGGAGGCAGACCGACACCGGTTGGAGGGTAACCGACGGTGGTTGGAGGGTAATCGACAGTGATGAGAGGGTAACGGACGGCGGTTGGAGGGTCACCGACGGCGGTTGGAGGGTAACCGACGGCGGTTGGAGGGTGACCGAAGGCGGTTGGAGGGTGACCGACGGCGGTTGGAGGGTAGCCGACGGCGGCTGGAGGGCAAAGGACGGCGGTTGGAGGGTAACAACAGCCATTCAAGGGTAAGTGTGACAGCGACAAGAGGGCAACAAAGGGCGATACCAAGAACACAGACGTGCCGATCCTGATCCCCTTCGCTCGCCAGACAGCCGCCTTCCCCGCCGTTATAATTCCGTTTGCAGCACTTCCCGGTGCCGCAGAAGCTGCACGGGCCACTGCGGCCGCAAACGGACCAGCATTCTTTGCCCAGGTTGCGCGGCAAAGTGGCATAGGCCGGGTAGGCCTCGTCCTCGTACCTGGTGTTCACGTGGTCCCGCAGCCCCGCGGCATCCAGCGAGGCCTGCACGGTGAGGTACGCGTTCGGGACCCGCGGCTTGCACACAACCTCGCCGTGGGCCAGCACGTCCGGGGGGCACATGTCCCCGTCCCCCGCGCAGAACTCCTGCACGTCACACGACCCCAGGGGCTCGCGGCACCATCGCGTGTGGAACGTGGGGGCGGGGCAGGCGATGGCCGCCGCGCTGCACTGCGTGACGTGGTTGCAGGCGTACACCCGGTTCTGCTTCTGGGCCGTGCCTGTGGACACACCGCAGGAGGGCGGGCCGCACACCGGCATCGGTGATAGGCCGACGGCCGTCAACCGCACCAGCTGCTTCCCGAACACGGTGGCATACACAAGACCATCGGGCATGGGCACGGAACACGAGGAACAGAGGGGCAGGCGGATGCGGAGTGGTGACTTATCTAAAGAACCCCCCCCACCAGGGATGTATTACCGTGCGAATCCTAGAGATTTGCGGAATCCTAATTTTTGCGTTGGGTGTTTTGAATTAATAATAAGCAAAAAAATTGCGATGGCATCCAAAATGGACAAGAAATAGTTTATTTTTGCGATTTTTTTTGCGGAACCCATTTTTGCGTAGGGCATGACGCCAAAAAAAAATTTTTTTGCGTTTTTTTTTTGCGTTCCCCAGACTCTATGCCTCCCATAAGTGTATATTCAGCACAGAACCCATTTTTTCTGCACACAAGGGGTAAATCCACTGCACAGGGGGGGTTGTTGCATAGCTACAGACACACAGGAACCCAATGTCTCCCTTTTTAGCTGAAAAAAAAATCATCCTGATACTTCCATGCAACGAAAAACGTGGTCTGCAGAACGAAAGTGGATGGGTGAATGGTTATAGTATTGGTTTGACCATGTATCCGGGAAGGGACCCATGCTCGCCGTAGGAGACGCAGATGACGGGTTGCAACATAGAACTCGGTCCGGTTCCCCATACGGCCCAAAGCTTCTCGTTAGCCTCGTAGTGCAGGCCAGTTTCTTCCGGCGGTGGTTGATCGACCGGCATGCGTGCTGCGGCGGGTTGCGTAGAGGATGCTGCCCCATTAGAGGAAGCACTCGTCTCCGCGGTGTCACCGCTTGGCGGTGGCGGTTGAGCCTCTTTAATGATTCCCGATTTCACAAGACCCGCAAAGAGACCATCAAGTTTGGAGTGCAAACCGACTCAAAATACAATGACCTGGGTTCAAATCACACTGAGGTAACTTTTATGACCTGGACCCACTGTTAGAAGGAGGCTTTCGGGAGTGTTGGGGGAATAACTTGGCACCACCGTTTCAGTTTGCGGCGCTTTTTTTTTCATGTGCACGGCAAAACCACCGCAGCATCCCTCCCGCGATTCTGACATTCTTTCAAAAAAAGGGGGCAGGGGCAAAAAATATTTTATTTTTGCGATTTTTTTTTTTTTGCGGAACCCATTTTTGCGTAGGGCATGACGCCAAAAATTATTTTTTTTTGCTTTTTTTTTTTTGCGGACAACAACACCTTGTGCCGGGAATTAAATATTTTTTAAGATCTTTAGGATTCGCACGGTAGAGGAGGGGGGGCAGTCGCCTTTTTGCTTAGGGGGAGCTCGGTAGTGCCCTATGGCTCCGGGGTGCCGCAGGCACCCCGGGGCACCCTCCCTGAGGGATGTTCCCAGGGCCCGATGGCGGGGCCCCCTTAGTGGAGCGGCGGCCAGGACCCCGGTGCCAGTCGGGTTCGAACCCCCGACCGTACGTCCCCTGAGGCTCCGGGGCAGGGGGGGAGGGGGGTTTGGCTGGGACTCCCCTCCTCCTTGGGTCTTCCAAGGTGGATGGGCCCTTCCCCTCAAAACCACCAACCCACTCTGCCCACCATTGGCCCACCCCCAACCCCCCCCCCCCCATCTGAAGGAGGCACCCAGAAATTTGAACAAGGCAGGCACCCAACCCCCCTGGGGGGGAGGGTGTGCAAGGCACTTACAAAAGGCCTGGTCTTGGCCCAATATGGTCTCGGGTTACAAAAGTGGGGAGGAAATCGGAAATGGCTATATAACCCCTGCCTTTTCGGGGTCTCCAAAGCGGGGAGGAGTCAAAGTGGCTGCTTACCCCTGGGCCAACGGGCCTCCAGAGCTGAGAGAACTGAAAAGTTTGAACTCGCAGTTCATATTTGAGCCTTTTGAGTACGGAACATCAGGCGAAACCAATTCCCTCACCCGTTCACCATCGGGCAGAAGAAATTTCCACATTGCCTATTCCCGTTTGCCGCCAATTGGTGCTGGTTAAGGAGGGTGGGGGGGGGGGGGGCTCCATACAGCCCTCTGCCTAGACTCCCCCCCAAGAAGGGCTCAACTGACAGCCCCCCCCCCCCTAGTCCTACTGAGACTGACCCCTGGGCCCCGGAGGTGACCAGGACCCGAAACTTAGCAAAAAGGAAAATGGGATTTTGGAATCGGCGCGTCAAGGGGATTCAGAAAAATCATCATTTGCCATGTATTGGGCGAAAAAAAAATTGATCATTTTCAATGCTCTAAAAAATTTTCGGCGCCTTTGTCGCCAGAGTTCATAACAACTGATTAATGGTCCTGTCAATTGAGCCCCTTTCCCGAACCCCCCCCCCCCCAACAAGTGAAAATCCGGCGGCCCTTGGGGGGTCCACGCACTGTATGCGCCTGAAATCATGTCCTAGTGGCGCTGGGCGCGTTGCGCATCACGGGGCGCATCGTTCGCCATCTCCCGTGGGTACAATATGGTTGGAGAGCATGGAATCGTTGCCGCGTTCACCTTGGGTTAGGGCATACGGTCACTACACAAGGGAGGAGGAGCGACTTGCGGACCAGTCTCAGCGCATACCCTTGCACTGGCCGACCACCCGGAGGTGCCTACACACACACAGCGCAGCCAGAGAAGGAGGTCATTGTGGACAGGGACACACACACTTTGGTGGGGGAAGCCCGAAACAACGAACGCGTGCAGTAAAGGCGACAAGGCACAGCGGTGGCAGGACACTGGTCTCCAGGAACGCCTCGTCCGGCCATGAATAACAATGAGAATGTCATGTGGCTTGGCGCCTTTCTGATGCAGGTGAAACAGAGGGAGGCAGGGACACACACGCGGGCGCGCGTGCACGCGCACGTTGAGAACCGCGAAACAAGACCAGAGCAAGAAAAGCGCCTGAAAGAAAACTCCTCCGGAGCTGCAGAGCAGTCCTAGACGTCTTTCGGTCTGTCGAAGAAGATTGCAAAGTGCAGCACTGCACACACAGTGCAGGTTCCGTGTGGTACGGAGTTGGACCTGTGCCCTCATTTGTCAAATACACTGCCATCTGCACCATTCAACAGACCAAGAAATAATCCACGGAGGAATTCATGTTCATTACAGTGCAATGCTTAACACACACACACACACACACACACGTTTACACACAAATACCGTGACGAGCGAGATGATAATACAGACTTCTGTCTGCATCGAACAGCCACTGCTTGTTCCAATTTGCCCACGACCCCTGATTCGGAAAATCCCATGGCGTGTCATACGGCGATAGATCACTCTCCGGATACAAGCTGGTGTCCCACGCGGGGGGGCGGCAGGGCACAGTGTCGGGACGGTAGTACTGCCCATTGCTGTTGTCACCGCACGTCTTCTGCGCGATGTTGCAGGCCACGTCTAAATCACAGACATCCGTGCGGACGTAGCACCACTTCGGGTAAGAGAGCTCGCTGAGCGCCGACTGGCTGCTCAAGGGGTTGCACATGCCGCACCCCATGCGGTCTCCAGGCGCGTGTGCCGGGCTTTGGGCGGGACTGTCATCGGTCTTGCCCGATTGCTTGCACGAGCCGCCGACCTTGCACACGCCCGCACCAGCGTATGGCAACGAGGCAAACGGGGTGCGATACCCGGACCAGACCGGTTCCGAAGGCATGGGTTGCACCCACTCCCGGACCGTCCGCAGCAGCTCACACTTGCGGTCGTTCTCCCACCAGTTCCATGCCAGGCACCGCAGCCCGGACTCGGACCACGTCTTGCACCAGCTTTGGCAGTCAGACATAGACGACTTCGTACCGATAGCCAGCAGCGGCCGCGCGTGTTCCCGGTCGTAGTAGTTCAGGCTCATGTCGAGGGTCGCCGGGATGAACTTCCAGAGCTGCCGGAAATCCGCCGCGGGGAGGCAGCTGCCGCCGGCGCCGGATTTGACCCAACTGCACGCCAGCCCGGAGGTCTCGCAGTCGGTCATGCTTGTGTACGGGGCGCAGTTGGGGGGGCTGGTGGAGACCTGCCCGGTATGCCAATTGTACGCATCGCGCCCGTCCTCCAGCGCGCTGGCGGTGGTGATGGTGTACAGGCGGCACTCGTTGGTCTGGACGGAAAAGGCCCAGGACTTGCATCCCGGCAGCCGCGTCCCCTTGACGCACATGTAGCAGCACTGCCCCATGACGTCCACAGCCGCCACCACGCGGCCGGCCGTGGCCGTCGGGCGCCGGTGCGACACCTTGGGGCAGCCCATCAGGTTCTCCGTGGTCTTGGTGCACGTAGTCGCATGGGCGCTGGTGTCGCACTCGTCGCCGGCGTTGACCTGCGACAGTATCACACACGACTCGCCATCATGACGTTCGCAGGGGCCGCAGGTGTAGGGCGTCCCACTGCAGACCCCGTTGGTGCACCGGTCGTTGCGCGTGCGAATGTCGTTGTCGTCGCAGCGGGTGCCGTCCGGGAGGTTCCGCTCCTGCCCGGGGCTGTCGCTGTCGCTGCAGTACTTGCAATCATAGACAAACAGGTAGGGCTGCTTCGTGTTCGCCTGCTGGTCAGGGCACGTCTGCACCCGAGCCTTGATGTCGTTGCACGGGAGCCCAAGCCACCAGCGGCCAGGGAGGGCCGCCAGGTCACAGGTGGCGAGCTTGGTGGTCCACTGCGCCACAGTCCAGCCGTGCAACGGCGGGCAGAAGTCGCCTGGGTAGCGACGCAAAAACAAAGCAGCAGGATCTTACAGATCGGGTTTCTTGGGTTTGCAGTGTCGTAATATCTCTCAGGGGACATCCGGTTTATGCCAACACGGAGCGAATTCGCAATTTTTCTGGGGTTTTTCAAGTTTTGATCCAATGCACCAAAATTTCGTTCCGTAGGGGAGGGTATGTGTATATTTCGAAATCTGCCGTTTCAGAAATGTATGGGGTAGGGGGGGGGGGGGGGTAGGGGGGCATATTTTTGAGTACCAAGGCTGAACGTTTCGGCGTTTCAGGGTTTTCGGGCCTCTGAAACCTGACCGAAACAGGCAAAAAAAACCCCAAACCGTCAACGGTAATGGCCAATTTTCAAAAAAAATATGGTTCCGGACCCCCCCCCCCCCAACCCATACATCTCCGAACAGCCCTTTTCAAGGGCTTTCCGAATATACCCCACATACCCCCCCCTTTGGGACACTCAGCGGGCACAAACGAGGCAACAATCACGGGCATCCCTGAAAACGCTCCGTGTTGGCATATTCCTCAACGTCCCAGGGAGATATAAGAATACCTTAGACATGAGGCCCGGAGTCCATCGAAGCACCAGGGAGCGGGGGGGGGGGGGGGGCGTCGGGGGCAGGGGGGGGTCTGGAAAACAGGCTTCCATGGGCATTGGCTCTGGAAAAACCTATGAGAGAAAATGGCAGTGAACCAGATCTGCCTAAATTCTCTGTCGAATCGTTTTGAAAACAATTTCAGACCTCCTGCGATGCTTTTGATGGGCCCAGCCTTTGGGGTTTAATCAGCGGAAGTGGGGGGCTTAGGAAACACCACCACCTGCAGCAGCAATAGCAGCAATAGTCTTCGGGTCTACCAATCATTCGGGTCCATGGCTTGTTGCACCAAGGTGTTCATTACGGTGGTGGCACGCTACGGGCACATCTTCCCCAATACTCAGGTAACATAGTTCCATAATGACACTCTATACCGAGAGGTGGTTCACGCACCCATTCTACGGTAAACGACACAGCTAGTCTTGGTGATTTTGTGCTAGACTTGCACATACACATGCAACCCCCCCCCCCCCCGAGTCGGCGGGACCCAGGGTCAACGAGTCGGCGAGTGAGTCGGCGGGGCATTTTACCCGACCCGGAGGGCGGGGGTCAAATTTTGCGTGATTGGCACAAAACAAGCCCCACGGCGCGGTGTTAGTTGTGTCGGCACCATCCCATTCCGCATGGCCCTATTCCATCGGTGCCGCACCCAAAATCTCACTTTTTGCCGACTTGGCCGAATTTCGCCGACTCGTTGGGCCCCTCGCCGACGAGCCGGCGAGGGGGGGGTTGCACATGGCGACGTTCGAGCCACGGCAGTACTGCCAGCTGGCATTCGAGGATGGTGTCAGGGCCAGTGCATCTGAAGCTTCACCGCAGCGAGCGGACATCCCCAAGCATTCCATCGCATGGTTCCAGATGCGGAGGTCGTTGGGGCCTCTCTGCCGGTCCAAGTTGCTCCAGCGGATGCTTCACATTTCCACTTCGTGGATGCCATGCCAATAAGCACCGTTCTCTTTGTACAGTGAATGTACAAGGGACCCATTGCCAATGGGTGTTCCATGAGCCATGCTATACCCTGTGATGCCATGTGGTGGTTGATTTAGAGGTAAATATGCACAGGTTTACAGCCTTTCTCAGGACGGTCGTCTCAACAAGACATGGATGCCATGACCAGTAGCTACCTCCAATGCCAGGCTTTCAGCCGCTAGAATCCCCAACGGCACCCGGCCACATCACCTAGCTAGTATCACTGAATTGGTCATTCATGGCTGTACACGAGTAAGCTACCCCACATTGCCATTCCCGCAGCCAGCATTGCGCAACCGCCCATGCCTGGAATGAGCGATCACTAGCCCACGCCACACCCAGGTACCTGCAGCTGCGACAAAGACCATTGGACAAATAAGGAAGGGCGATGGAAAATCACGCAACCTCCTCACAACATGGTCCCGGCAATAAAGCCTTGCAGAGCGGTGAAAATTCAGGCCCAGGGGAGTAGCGTGGGTGGGGTGCGCTTTCATCCCCACAAAATTATTTTGCTACCCTGTGAAAACAGAAAATTCAGACGGGGGTGATGGGAACCACGTACTATTGTTGTCTCATGTAACCGCCCCCGCCTCAGATTCCAATTTCTCTCAAATGGTGCGGAAGGCAACTGATGGTGGGCACGTGGCGCCTGGGCCCCCTTCGGATGCAGTGGAACATTCTACATCTGCACATCTGCTGGGGAGTGAAGCAGTACAAGCTATGAAAGTCCACGTCGTTATGTCGTCTGACAAAATACTCTTGGAAATAGGGGTGCTCTGTGTCGCACTGCGCACTTGTGCATTGTGGTGTGCCCTGTATCGCATTGTGCACTGTGGTGTGCTCTGTGTCGGTGTGGTGTGCCCCGGACACTCCTCTTGGTATGGTTCGTGGGCATACCTGTCAGAATCATCGAAGTCGTAGTCGTAGTCGCAGTCCACCGAGAACGCTCCCTGTCGCAAACTGATAGAAAACATGCACAGCATGTAGCATCGGCCGGACTTGGGCGGGTGAAGTGATGAAGTAGGGTGGCGGGGAACAAGAGCTGCAAAGCAGCGTACCTTGACAGCATACGCCATTGGCACATCTCGTCACTGTACCTTCCCATTACACCCTCAATACCTGGGGAGTTTCCCGTCACACTGTCACCAATGCCGGGCCGCCGAAACCGGCATATGTTTCCAGGGAACATCCTTAACCCCCTTTGCGAGAACAACGGTAAAAGCACGGAAAATGACGTAAATCGAGTTGCTGTTGTATTGACAAGGGCATCACCCTGAGAAGATATGACCAGTGACACGAGCAGTGATGAACATGTTCGAAAAATGGAGCAAGGAGCAAGATAAATGCAGGAGAGTGGCAAAAGGTGGCAGCAGAATTATCAGCATACATCGTGGCGTTCTGACAAGAGGGGGAATGGTACATCCCTGCTACATTCCCTTGTAGTCCTGCGACACTTCGTTACATTCACGTTGCATTCTATCACGGTCCAACGACATGGGGACGCAACTATGTGCAACATAAGGGCGGCATGAAGCCCGGCGTCGTGGGCTTGACGGCGGCCTACGTGGTTCCACGCAAACACAGCACACAAGGGATACAACCAGCCACAGCGGGCGGTAGAACTCCAGACCCCTTTGTGATTCCGATGTCCGCTGTTCAGTGCCTGCCTCTGTCAACAGAGTGTTCGACCCCACAACTCGATCGACATGACTAGCTGTGGGCAGTACTTGGACGACCCCCAGCGGTATGGTAACGACATCACACTTGTGACTCCAAATATATCACAACTGTCAACTGCTGCAACATGAAACCGCCGAAACCAGGTCACACAGTGCAGCACGAAACGCCACGAAATGCTCAAACCGCGATGACCTGGGGTGAAGCACTTGAAACTGGCCATGAAACACTTCAAAAAGGTCGCGGAGACGGCTACGCAAGGCTACCAGACGGCCGTGGAATGCCGTACGTGTCTGTAAACCGTACGTGTCAGGTCAACGAAAGCGGACCAGTGCTGCACGTGGACGTAACTATGATAACAGTGCACTCAAATGGCAACACACGCTTGTCACATTCTCCAGAAAAGGACCACTGACCACTCTTCTGGCAGGTCAGCTGAGGGGTGCCTGCATCCCCTGTTGCATAGCCACTGTCGCAGGTTGCACTGCACGACCCGAGGTCTTTGCACTTAAACTTCCAGCCAGTCTTTTGTGGGACTGGACAAGTCACAACTGCAGATAGACCAACGGGTGCACAAGCATAGACAGGAATGTATTGGAAGAGAAGGGGGGGGGGGGGTTGAGGGGGGGGGAGGGGGGGTTGGCCGGACCCCCCCCTCCTCCTTGGGTCCCCGCCAAAAGCGGGGAAATTTTTTTAAGCTTAAATCTTCTTGCGCCGAAGGCGCGGAAGAAAACTTTGAGCCTGTCAGCCTCAGACAGGGGAAGAGGAGGAGGGGGGGGGTCTGAGGGGGGGGGGACCCCTCCTCCTAGGGTCCCCAGCCGTTCTAATACATCCCTGGGCATGGATACCATGAATTTTCGCCGTTGTGTTTCAGAGGAGGAAGGCATTAGTGATTGCCACACGGTCAAGCTTCCCGCGCGTCACCGTCTGTGGGGGTGGGTCGGATTGCGCCTTAGGATGGTCCAAGCTCCACAGCACACGCAAGCGCACTTTGGGGGAGGTGCACGGACTCAGGGCCAAGTGATGCAGTGGTGTGCTGCCTCTCCACTCCCTCCCCAAGGGGCCTTTGGCGACTTGTAGTTTAGGGGGCAGTTGGCATCATGAGCCGAGGAGGCGTGCCCGGTGTGCTTTTGGCCCACCCACAGCTCCGTCCAGCCCAAATGCAGAATGGTCAACGGGCAAAACGTCCGGCAAAGCAGCTGAAATTGATCGCCACGTTGCGCTGATCATTTTGAGTGGAGGGCGGGTGTGTGTGTGACAAATACCCCACCTCACACTGGACTGGAGCAGCAGGCAGGTTTCATGGAATATGTCTTCCGTGCCACGAGAGCGTGCAACGGTGGAGACTTGGTGAAAAGCGTTGAAAAAATTAGGCAGGACATTTTTTAGTGGACAAGATTTTTTCTTCTTTTTTTTGAGTTTAAAAAACGTGCTCCAACCACCGTCGGTTACCTTCCAACCGCCGTCGGTTACCCTCCAAACCGCCGTCGGTTACCCTCCAAACCGCCGTCGGTAACCCGACGCCACCTCGTATGTCCGAACTGCAAAACATCAGTGCGGGTCCCGCCCATTGATGAAGCAGACTGCCCTAAGGGTTCATAAGACCTTGAGGAGTCCAGATGGTGGTGTAAGGCAACTCCACAAACACATGCGGGCGAGGGGGCACGTGAGGGGGGCTCCCGCATTCCGGCGCTGTTGGGGCACGAGCGCACCTCCCGCAGCAGCCGATCGGTGCCCGCGCCCCGTGGCAGGTGGTGGGGAGTCGCCGGGAGCGGGGCGGTAGGGTAAACTGCCGCCGGCCCCAAGTCCGGGCAGGAAAGGGCTAGCTGCGTCTCCTCCGCCCCCCATGTCCAATACTGCCACACGCGGTCAACGTCCGCCATGGCCAGTTCCTCCTCCCGAGCCCCCTCCATAGGGTCCCCCGGGCAATCCACCAGCACCTTCTGCTCGCTGGGCTCCCGGGGAGCCAGGCGGATGGGGGCCGGGCAGACAAACTTCACCACCCGTTGGCTGGCCCCGTCATGGTGCGGGGTGAACTACACCAGGAGGTGGCCTAGGATGGCCCCCCGCGGTAGGAGCTCAGCTCCCGGCAGGAAGGTCGCCAGCCGGGTGTCCACCAGGGGCCCATCGATGCAGGTGGGGCGCGTGCCCTCAGCCCCCTAATAGGAGCACAAAGGGGCACGCCCCACCCCTGCCGCCAGCTCCTGATCCGCATCGACCAGTCGGCGGGTCAGGAAGACCGCCAGCACAGATGGGGGAACCCGTTGCAGGTCCCCCAGCTCAAAGTTGAGCCCCCCCACCACCACTTGCGGCGCGGCCCCGTGCTTGGATACGTACTCCATGGCATGGCCCCAAAAGGCGGCGTTGAGGGCCGCTTGCGAGGGGATGCCATACGCCGCCTGGGCATGCAAGCCCTGAGCCCCGATCCCCAGGCCCTAGAGCACATGGCGCCATATGGTGGAGTTCCAGAGCAGTTGGGCCACCTCCGCTAGCCAGTCTACTGGGTGGCCCTTAGGGGGCAGGACTTGCCGCGCCGGTATGCCCTTGCGCACTAGAATTCCCACCCCCCAAGGGGGCGCATCCTAGATGCCCCCTCCCCGGGAGTATAGCGGCGCCCCCCAAAAGGCTTGCCACCCCGCTTCCCGTGCTCTCGCGCCCATGACCCATTGGGCTGTGGCTGTCACCCGGGTCTCTGTGAGCAACAACACATCTGCCCTCCGGTCGATGATTGTGTGCCAATGCAGCCGCACGGAGGTGGTGTTGGCGAGCGCCGCCCGAGAAAGCCCCGGATGTGGGTGTTACATCCCCATAGCGCACCAAAACCCCCAGAAAGGGCCCGAACGCCCGGTCGTACCGCCGTGTCCAACTCAAGGGCCCGTGATGCCACAGCGGGGGAAAACACTCGGCGGCAGCGTGTGAGGCCAACCGCCGAAACCATGCCCTTGCCAGCGCCTCAGAGACCCGTACAGAATAGTATGTAGGAGGAACGTGGCACATAACATCCCACTGGCTCTCTCTGCTCTACGCATTCTGTACGCTCCGCTCTGGCAACGTGCGCATACGTTAGCCTCCCCCCCCCCCCTTTCCTGCCCCAGGACTCATGAAGGACCCTCGCCTCCCACCTAGTCACCATCAGGGCAGCTATTCAAGGCCCGTGTGTCACCAACGTGGCGGGCATCCCCATCAAGCTGTCTGTCGGCCACCAGAGCCAGCGGCATCCCCGCACCCCCTACCCCCTCCCCGGGGTGCGTTGCTGGGGGGCGGGATGCTTGGTTGCACAGTGTTTGTGTCGTTGACGCTTCATTTCTGTGGTTGCTCAGGGGCTTCTTCTGAGAGGCTAGAACCCCTGGCGCCGGAGGGGAGGGGGGGGGGGGATGGCGGGGCTGTTGGGCACCTCTGAACACTGCGGCCCCTGGAACTGTACACCCGTTTGGACGCCACATGCAAGTCTACACATTGGGCCCCTTCGGCGCTTCATGTTGGGCCTTGACACGAAAAAACATTTCTGGCCCGTCTAGCACAGAATCGCGTTGACCTCGTTGAATCGTTGCTGGAACTCCCAGTGGGGCGGCAAGTCCCCCTGGGAAGGGGAGTGGGGCTCATCACGCGCTCGGGAGTTGCAAGGTGGTGCATGTCACACAACGACCGTCACAGAAAGTGTATTGGAAGGTCGATGCGGGTTCGGCCATCAGTGCTCAAGCTGGTCCCACACGTCTTCTACCGTCAGATTTCTGGATCGCCGGTGCACTTTCCGTGGGGTGGGGTTCTGAGGCGATGTAGTGCCCAGTACCTTGGGTCGGGTGCGACACTGTCGTTTTGTGGCTAGATGTGCGCTCCCTTCGCTCGGCCACCCAGAGACTGCACATCAGCGAGAACAACTCAGTTCTACGTGTATACCGCTGGTATTCCTACCCCATACCCTTCACCCACTGGCATGCACACCAAAGTACAGAGTACCATTCTTGCGACTGCCTGATCATAGTGCATATGGCCTGGTCGTGCGCGACTGTTAGCTGAGTGTCAATCTCCGCAAGCTGATAGTGAAACCAGGGTTGGGCCAGATAGCGTGCGGCTTGCTTGACTTGCTGGTCGTGCGGTGACGTGTTGGGGCAGTGTAGGTAGTGGTCGAGGTATTTGACCGCCCATGCCCTAGTGTGGTATGGCTGTGGGCGTTCCCATGTGCGCCGTGCTCTCCCATGTAGGTCCTCGGGCGGGGAGTGGACTGACTAGCGTATCTTGCGTGCACTGGGGCCGGGGTATCGCACTTGTGCTTTGAGCACGGCTACTGTGGGGCTCGGGCGCACCGCGCGGGGTCGCAGTTTTGTGTACCAGGCGGGTACTGCCGTGGTGTGGGTGTGGGGTCCATTTGGGTCCCGTAGTGGCATGGTGAGCTGCCCCCTTAGTTGCCATACCCCAAGGAGCGCGTGGTACTGGTGCCACGCTACCCTTTCGCGAAAATCCACCTTGTGTGACCTGGGCACATGGTCCCATAAGGACTGTGGTATGTATACGTAGGCACGCTACGTGATGTAGGTCCGCCATCGAGGCCCTGGCCCACCACTGTGTCATCATGTCCTGCCATGGGCCCCGCGTGGCTAGCCACATGCCTCGGAATGCAACCTTCCAGCGCATACAATGAATGAGTCGTTGGTGCACCGTTGTGCCATGGTGTAGCGGGCACATTGGGCATTTGGGGGCAGCACGCTCCCATGGTACCTCCCTCCCTCCCTCCCTCCCTCCCTCCCTCCCTCCCTCCCTCCCTCGCGAGCCGCAGTCTCCGGCGGAGCGACGCGCCCTGGCGGCACCCAGCTGGGCGGTGGCCATAGAGACAGCCTCCAGGCCAGGGGGCTATACCTGCCGGGCTGCAGCTCGCGCGCGGCCCGGAGAGGCCGCTGCCGCACCAGGCGGCTCGTGCTTCCCGTTCCCACCACCACAGGCGGGGCACCTATGCCAATCTCCAAGGAGGGGAAAGGGGCGGGCTCGGGGGTGGGGGTGGGGGAAGGCCGTGCCACTCTCCGAGGAGGGGAAGGGGGGGGTCCGGGGGGGACTTCCACTTCCATCAATCCACTGGCAGGTCGCACGGAGCACATTGGCCAGTAAAGAGGGCGCCGGGTTTAGCTGTATGATACACAGGCATACTCGCCTTGCATGTGGTGGCAAGGCGACCACGGCATGCTCTGCACGGCCGGGGCAGGGAGGGTCTCGGGTAGCCCATCCTCCCAACCAGCCGCGAGGTGGAGGGCCTCGGCCTAGGCTCGTCGCATGGGGGACTGGGCGTGCGGGGGCGAGCGGGCGATGGGCCCGGGGAGGTCCGCCGTGGCACGGAGGTCGCCGGGCTCCGGGAGCACCGCGTGCCACACGTCGGTCACCCCACCGCGGCAGTGGTGGAAGACCTCCTGCGCCACCGCCTGCCAGTCGGCGTTGTCCTCGGGGTCGTTTGGGGGGGTCCTGCCGGGATCGTTGTCCCACACACGGCCCCAGCAATGGACTGCCACGGTGTGGGGCCGGGCGGCGGCATTGCTGCCCTCGAAGAGGGTCAGCGGGCGGCGGGGGTTCAGGTGCCAGGCATCGGACCACTAGGGGGCAGAGGGGTAGCGGGAGCCGTGGAGGGGGTAGCCCGTCTCTTCCACCCAAATGGGCTTCACATAGGGGCCCTAGCAGCGGGAGTGGGTACGGGCGTGGTCGTCGGGGCGGTAGGCCCGACAGCAGAAGGAGGTGGGGTACCTCCACGAGAGGGCCTTGATGGTGGCCCCCTTCGCAGAGAACTCCCTCCCACTGGGGCCGACCACCCCAATCCAGAGAGGGCCATCCGCGGGCCGATGGTTGAGCTGTTTCCAATCATTCGAGGCGCCGAGCAGGGCAACCTGGAGGCGGATGACACCGGGGCACAGACCCTCCACGGGGGCGATCGAGCAGGCCCACAGGCCCCATCACGCTCTGTCGCGGGGGTGAGGGTAGGCCCGGAGAGCAGCAGCATACCTTTCCCGGAGAAGCAGGAGGCCACAGCGCTCCCGGTCAGCCGGACCGAGGGGACCAGGGAAGAGTTGGCTCAGAGGGGCCACAGGCTGGGGTTTCGGCTTCGCCTTCGCACGGCGTTGGCGAGGAGGCATGGAAAAGAGAGAGAGGTCTGCAAAACCATGTGGGGGGATGGGGGCAGGGGAGGAGACCAACGCAAAACGGTCGGAGCTCCCACATCCACGCGTGCTTAGGTAAAGGGAAGAGGAAGGCTGCCAGGGGGAGACTCTCACACGAAGGCTGGGCAGAAAGGCACCACCGGCCCCGTGGTGGAGAGGTATGCCCCCGGTCTCTCGTGGACAACAGCATGGGTTCGATTCCCGCCCGCATCTATGTTGCAGGCTTGTAGCGAAGAAGGGGAGGACCTGGCACAGGCAGGCAAGGAGGAGAAGGCCTATCATCATGGGCCAGCTGCCACAGGCATGCTACCTCCTAGCCGGCATTCAGAAAAAGGGCGCCGACGACAGGCAGAGCCGCCGTGGGGCCATGTGTTTTTGGGGGCAGAAAAGCCCCGCCCGCGGAGAGCGGCTCTGGTGGGGGGAGGGGCCTCCGGGGAAGGGGGGAAAGGAGCCCCAAGGATAACCACGTCCCCGGCAGCGAAATTGTGAGCCCACAGGCTGCCCATGTAGCCACAGCGGGGTTGGAAACCCAGCCGTAGCGCGTGTCGCAAACCACCACACCTTCCCCTCCGCCCCTGAGATCGGGCAATGAGCCGGCAGCCACGGCGGAGCGGCGCACCCTTGCGGTGCCCAACTGGGCTATGGCCATAGAGACTGCCTCAGGGCCAGGGAGCGGTACCTGCCGGGCACAGGCCCATGCGGGGCCAGGGGGACCGCCCCCGCACAAAGTAGAGCCGTGCATTCCCTCGCAGCCCAAGGCACCGGCATTGTCCCCGGGGGAGGGGGGAAGACCGGTGAGGAAAAGAGGAAAGAGGGCAGGTGCAACGTCACCAAGAACACAAGGGCCAAGGAAAAAAGGAGGAGCCATTGGACCATCCAGGTGAAAAGATGTGTAGGGGGCACAAAGGTTACAGAATTTCGTCCCCTCCCTCATCACAATCGTCTTGTGGTGCACCACCATCAGCCGGCGCCATGGCATGGTCGCCAGTACTAGGGTCCACTGTTGCGGGAGCTGAATACGCCGCCTGCGGAGCAGACGCCGCTGAGGACGCTGCGTCATCCCGGGGCACCAGCACCAACTTGTCTTTGGGCCCAATCGTCCGGTACTCTCCAGTACGCTCTGCATGGGGGCAGGGGCCCCTAGCAGCTCCGCCACATGGGCCACCAGCTCGCAGTCGGCAGGCTTGGAGCCCCACAGGCGCACGCCCACATTGCCAAGGGCCCCACCATCCACCAGCCCCGCGAAGACGCAATCCAGCCGGGTGCTGGAGGCAAGCGCCTTCCAAGCCTCAGACACGGTGCCCCGGCGCTCCGGGGGCTGCTTCAGCCACACCACGTGCGCTGAGCGGTGGTGGTCGTGCCCGGGGGCGATGAAGGGCCTCTAGATGACCCCTCGCACTCGGCCGCTGTTGCGGCGCACCGGGGGGGCAAGATCCGCCTGGAGGTCCATTTGCACCATCCCCTTTGAACCCCGGATGGCCACCTGCATGGGCAGAGGGCCACCGGCTCCAGGTGGCGCCAAGCATGGTCCTTGCCAAAGCGCGCGACATGGAGTCACTGGACGTCGGCCGGCGCCAAGACCGCCAAGTCCAGGATGCAGACCACGCAGGCGAAGGCCGGGAAAGGATCCCCCAAGGGGACTGGATCCACATCCGGCAAGTCCCTAGGGGACTCGTCGCCCTGGCAGGGCCGCTCCTAGCGGAGCTGGAGCACGTGCCCAGAGAGGCGGGGTCCACGTCACCCGGGGAGGTCGTCTCCCACAGGAGCCGTTCCGTCCGGACGGCGCACTGGAGGGCGTAGCCTTCGTGCGCTACACGGCCTGAAGCAGGCCCAAAACGGTCGGGGAAGCTCGATTGCCGCCCTGGATGTGTACCAGAGCGGTGACCACAGTGGCGGCGTCGTGCGCCGCGAAGACAGCCGCGGCCGCCAGGTGGGCCTCATGGACCGTGCAGCCCACCAGGATCACATGGGCTAGCACCTCAGCGCGTGAGGGCTGCCGCCATTCCGCCAAGTGTTTGCCCAGCGCAACTTGCAACACCCCCCACTCAAGGAGGGCGGCACTCGCCTCCCCTGATAGAGGCGCTGCGGCTGCACAGTGTGGCGCCAGGCAGGATGGTGCACAGGGCTTCCACCGTGGGCTGCATGGGCGGCACGCGTGCCGCCGCGGCACCTCTATCAGGGGAGGCGAGTGCCGCCCTCCGTGAGTGGGGGGTGTTGCAAGTTGCGCCGGGCAAACACCTGACGGAATGGCGGCAGCCCTCGCGTGTGTGTGGGGGCCGCTACTACGCGGACCCGCGGCTGTCGGGGGGGCGTGCCCACGCCATGCGCCGCGGCCGATGGGTACCCCGGCCGGGTTGGAGCCCGGAGGGCCACCTTCGGGGCCACCGGCGGGGCCGTCTCCTCGGGGACGCCACCCGGCGCCGTTCCCGCAATGAATCCGAGGCTCCACTGAACAATGCGCTCCTTCTCATCTCTGATGTTCTTGCTTGCCCCGCAATTTTGGGGCTTTTGGCGGGGCCATGGCTTGGGCTACATGGCCCCAACGGCCACTACATGGGTCCCCATGGGTGCTCAAATACCCGTATTGTCAATAAATCATTACCCAAACCCATCCTGGGGGCGACCAAAGAATTTCGGAAAAAGGTGAATTTGGGAAATCTTACGGGTGTCGCCTACACAATAGCACTTTCGGGGCTTTTGGGGAGGGCTATGGCTCGGGCTATATGGGCCTAGCGGCCACTACGTGGGTCCCCATGGGTGCTCAAGTACCCGTGTTGCACTAAATCATCACCCAAACCCATCCAGGAGCGACAGAAGCGTTTCAGACAAAAACGAATTTTGGAAAATTTGCCGGTGCCACTAAACAGCCTTATCCAGCGTGAAAACGGCTGAATCCTCACCGGCAAAAGCCCCTCGGGGGGGGGGGGGGGTGACTGGGGGTACCCGGAGTTCGGATCCGGGACCCCGCCATGGGTTAGGGGGTACAAGAAAAAAGTTGCCCTGGACCTAGGTCCAAATCCACACACAGCACCCGCAATACGCATAGAAGTTCCCCCCCCCCCCCCCCCCCCGAAAAAGGGGTACCCGGGTACAGGGGGCTAAGGGGGTCAAAAACAAAAAATTCATTGGGGGATCATTTTCTCTCCTAAAATGATGATTTTATAAGGGGTTGAACCTCTGGTACCATACCTTGGGGTATCGTACGCGAATGACCCCCAAAAAAGAAGGGTATATGGCGTACGCACCTCCTGCGCTTGATCTCACAACCCTCTTGGAGGTGATTTATTTTCAAAATGTTTTGAAAAATATTTGCTAGGTTTCACTAGATTTTACTAGATTTTACTAGGTTTTACCAGAGCGTACTCAGTAAAACCCCAGATAAAACCTGAGGTGAACCTGGCCACATAGGGGCTACAGTCCAAAGCGTGTAGATTGACTTCATAACTCCTACACTTGGGGCCAAGTGTCGATTCACCGATTCTTAATCGCAATGAAAGCATGGGGAAAAAGCTGGTCATATTGGAATACACATGTTGGGGCTTAAAATTTGGGCACAAGTGGGCCACCTCTGGGCCCCTTTTTGGGATTGAAGAATTTGCATGTTGGGGCAAGTCATGTTGAGCTAAGACTTGGCAACTTCATCACTACCTTGGGGCCTGAAGGCCTGCTCTCAGCTTGCGCCTAAACCACTGAAACATCCTGCCTGCGGGCCACCGCAACTGTATTCCCAGTGGACCCATGAGTTCCAAGCAGATTGGTGGTCGTCTATGTGGTTGCATGCTTCGAGTCCACCCGCCCCCCCGTCCCGGGAGCCACGTGCCTTTCCCGATGCCCATAACTCATGATAGCAATGCCATGTACGCCCATACCAATGCAGAAACAGAGATGTCAATGGAAAAAAGCACTTGTGCTGAAACCACTAATTACTGCAAGTCCAGACCACACCAACGGGGAAAAGGCCACAAATACGACGGTGCATGCCTTCCGTGCTCATATACGGTTCACACGCCTCACTGCTGCACCCCAGATCACGTCAACATACGGCAGTCCTGGCTGTTGCATGACTCCGAGTCGTAAGTGTCCGGACAGCTGCTCCCACCGTTCTTGGGGTTAGTCCGGATGGATCTGCTCCGAGATCGAGTTCCGCCACCACAAGTCTGGGAACATGTGCTCCAGAGAGCCCAGTCCGAAACTTCACAATCCACCGCTGCAGAGCAGTAGAAGTGCAATCAGCTCTCCTCATCCAGTCCGTGTTGGATCGACCCGAGAGTGGTGCTTTTGCGTGCCTTCTGAATTACTCAGGCCGGCGGGATCTTTGCTCTGTGCTTGCACCTAAACCACTGCAACATCCTGCCTGCGGGCCACCGCAACTGTATTCCCAGTGGACCCATGAGTTCCAAGCAGATTGGTGGTCGTGTATGTGGTTGCATGCTTCGAGTCCACCCGCCCCCCCGTCCCGGGAGCCACGTGCCTTTCCCGATGCCCATAACTCGTGATAGCAATGCCATGTACGCCCATACCAATGCAGAAACAGAGATGTCAATGGAAAAAAGCACTTGTGCTGAAACCACTAATTACTCCAAGTCCAGACCACACCAACGGGGAAAAGGCCACAAATACGACGGTGCATGCCTTCTGTGCTCATATACGGTTCACACGCCTCACTGCTGCACCCCAGATCACGGCAACATACGGCAGTCCTGGCTGTTGCATGACTCCGAGTCGTAAGTGTCCGGACAGCTGCTCCCACCGTTCTTGGGGTTAGTCCGGATGGATCTGCTCCGAGATCGAGTTCCGCCACCACAAGTCTGGGAACATGTGCTCCAGAGAGCCCAGTCCGAAACTTCACAATCCACCGCTACAGAGCAGTAGAAGTGCAATCAGCTCTCCTCATCCAGTCCGTGTTGGATCGACCCGAGAGTGGTGCTTTTGCGTGCCTTCTGAATTACTCAGGCCGGCGGGATCTTTGCTCTGTGCTTGCACCTAAACCACTGCAACATCCTGCCTGCGGGCCACCGCAACTGTATTCCCAGTGGACCCATGAGTTCCAAGCAGATTGGTGGTCGTGTATGTGGTTGCATGCTTCGAGTCCACCCGCCCCCCCGTCCCGGGAGCCACGTGCCTTTCCCGATGCCCATAACTCATGATAGCAATGCCATGTACGCCCATACCAATGCAGAAACAGAGATGTCAATGGAAAAAAGCACTTGTGCTGAAACCACTAATTACTCCAAGTCCAGACCACACCAACGGGGAAAAGGCCACAAATACGACGGTGCATGCCTTCCGTGCTCATATACGGTTCACACGCCTCACTGCTGCACCCCAGATCACGGCAACATACGGCAGTTCTGGCTGTTGCATGACTCCGAGTCGTAAGTGTCCGGACAGTAGTTCTCCCACTGTTCTTGGGATATCCCAAGCAAGGTGGGAGCAGCTGTCCGGATGGATCTGCTCCGAGATCGAGTTCCGCCACCACAAGTCTGGGAACATGTGCTCCAGACAGACCAGTCCGAAACTTCACATTCTATCGTCACTGCAGAGGTCACTGCAGAGCAAGAGAAGTGCAATCAGCTCTCCTCATCCAGTCCGTGTTGGATCAACCCGAGAGTGGTGCTTTTGCGTGCCTTCTGACTTACTCAGGCCGGTGGGTTCTTTGCTCTCTGCTTGCATGTAAACCACTGCCACATCCTGCCTGCGGGCCACCGACCCCAACTGTATTCCCAGTGGACCCATGGATTTCAACCAGATTGGGGGGAACCCTTGCAGTGCGCTCGCACTGCGTGCTACTGTTAGACTGAATTTCCCCCCCAAGAGTTGCAGACACACACCTTCCAAATGCCCTCAAAATAAGGCCTCTCAAGCTTCCTATCCCAGCCCCAATTCCAATTTAAGCAAGTTCCACGTGTCAAGCACAGGCACATGACCATAATGATGCAGTGAAGACAGATGTACACCCAGAGTGCATGTGCACACGGGGAGCCGCCCCCACTCAAGTCCGACACATCAACCCCCCAGCCCCCACAACATCAAGCAGCACACAGCCAAGCACCAAGCCAGCACAGCAACCAGCAAGCATAGAGCAGTCAGGAACAGGCAGTGGGAAATCAACAAGGGTCGGGGTTTGCGCTAAAGGAAGGAACCTCGGAGTGCACAAACAGCAAAAACAGTCAGAATGGAGCAGGCAAAGTCGCCGCAGCAGCCACCACAGCAGTGGTCCAGCCACTGTTGAAGACCAACCAAGAACAAATACCCAGAGCCCCCCCCCCCCCCCCCCGCCCCCGCATCCAGGCAAGTGTGCATTGTGTGCGGTCTTACTTGGATGGTGTTGTTGCCGAGATTCGATGGGTGGAAAGACTGTCCTTGGTCCTTCGTAACATTGGTGGATGTTCTTGTTTGGGATCCCAAAAGGCGTTAAAGATCCAAGCGACATTATTTCATGGCATCTTGTGGGAAGGGAAGGTAGTACGCAAATGAGCTGGGGCATTGCTGGTTGTGTGAGGGGTGCACAATGAAAATGATGATCCGAAATAGGGATAGGTGTTGCCGTTCCCCTCCCCCAGGCCCCCCCCCAATGGAGATGAGTGATTAATAACCCAAAAAACATTTTCACCTTTGTCCTTCATATTTCGATTCTCCATTCAATTCTGGGCATTTTGATTACACGCACCCCCCCCCTTTGCGCAAGCATGGGCTTGTCCAAGCACGGCGTGGGCATTTAACCACTGTTCTAAGGGTTTTTTGGGACCGCTGTTTTTTGTAGTCCTGAATGCAGGATTGGGCAATTGTGATGCGCTTGTAGAGGGAAAGAGGGGCTCATTCTGTCTGTGATTGTGCAGTCTGTTCATAACAACATTGTGCCACACATTGCAACCTGATGCTGTTTTGATGTGATTTTCAACCATGGGTAACATTGTCATTACTGGCATGGCTGTCACGTACATCCGGAGCACCGGGGACCATGCACCTGCCACAAGTATTCGTCCCTCTCGTCATGGAGAGGGCTACATCCATTTGAATTTGGTCCAAGGCATCTGACCCTTTAAGACCCTTTGTCCAAATCAGCATACCTTCTTTGCAGCACTCCCAGTTCCACCCGCTGACGCATGGCAAGTTGTTATTAGCATAGCTGCTCCAGCAATCTGAACATTTTTTCGTTTTACCTTGTGGGCACCCGTCCCCACATCCAGCCCAGCTACATTCTTGTATTGCACTTCCATGGCAGACCAGTCCAAGGAGCAACAGCAAAGCAATCATAAGATATCTACAAATCAGAAAATGAATGCGTGACACTGATCGTGGCAGCGGCAGCAGGTGACGCCCCCAAGCGTCAACACAGACACAATCCTGGTTCACGGAAGTGGAACCAGGCCCAAAGAGCTCGTACAAGCCATTGCTTGAGGATCCCCCCAACAAGCACAAAGCATCTAGTTTGTGGCAGATGGCGCTGCCAATCAGCCTCTCGCCATGTTGAAAACGATTGTGGCGCATACGAATACTTCGACCCTGAGGGGGCACTGCGCCGACTGGCCATACGCCACTGTTCACTGCCTGGAACCCACCCTGACTGCACCGAAAATGCCTGGATTGCGCGGCATCCCTGCCGTGGGATCAGTATGCTTGGCAACATCTGGATCCTGGATATTAGTACTGCCGGGAGAGCCCGAGGACTTTCCCTGTTTCACACCTCTACTGTTGGGTAGCGCAGGGCTTGTTCACCCGCCATTGGCCAGGATCATCCTGGTGTGCAATCTCTGCCCGCGGTGGACATACCCTGTCCAACAGAGGCGGGTGGGCCCCGAGACACACACCATCGGGGTCGTTTCCCCGAAGCGGGCACATAACGACCGTCTCTTCATCTGTGCTGTGCTAGGTCTTACCGGCTGGACGTGCTTGGTGCCCAACAACCTTCTGTGCAAGTGCAGCCTCTCCCTTTCCCCACTTCAGGCGGTGCCCAGCTAGGCTGTCCCCACCCTCCATAGGCGCTGGGCCATCCATCCACGACTCCCATGTCAAGGCTCTTCCCTTGTCCTCTGCAGACAACAACCGCCCCGGCCTCCCCCGCCCCCCATGAGTGGTGGGCTGTCCTGCCGGCAGCCCCTTCCAGACCTGTGGTTATAGCCGTGCGCGCACGGTTACGCACGCTTGCGCACATCGGGGCCGCACGGTTATGCACACTTGCGCCTGATTCCTTCGCACGGTTGCGCACGGTTGCCTTATTGGTGCTGGTATTTCTGTTTAAGGGTACTGTTTGTTTACCAAGATCCCCCGGTCATTTCCGGGCTAACATTTGTACGTTAGCGCCCCACCAGGCCGAGCACCAGTCATTACAAATCCTTCAACGCATCCACCAACAAACGGCGATGTCCAGGGAGTATGTTCATGTCAGCCATGTCATCCGGAGTAAGAAGTCTCAAAGATTGTAATGTATCCCATCCATCACGGCGCAACCGAACTTCATAAACTGCCAATTACGGCTTATACTTCGCCAGCCACGATAAGAAGTCCCCCTCCTAGTCGCCAGTTTTGGTTTCCTCGGACAAATTTTGTTCCATACGGGGTACCGGTACGTCTGGCACATCACACTCATGCCTCACCTGAAGGTCTGAGTGTCTACTCCTTTCTGGCAAGCATACCACACTACCCTGTGGCCCAAGCAACTTCTGACTTCCACACCCACAGTAGCGCCAAATACCCATCTTTTCATACCATAAATGCTGTCAAAATATTCCACTTGGTGCCGCATGCTTGCCTCTCCGCAATGTGAATACCATGGGTCTGCTTCTGAGTTCGTTTTGTACAGCAGCTTTTGTTGGCCAAGAAGTGGACCGCAATAAAAAAACCCCACCCCTCCGGTGTTGTGCAACTAAACACCATCATCGGACGCGGCCGGCACCTAAGGGGCTCTCCGGTCAAAAATGTTTTCTTACAAGGTTGCGCACGGTTACGCACGGTTGCGCACATCGGGGCCGCACAGCTACGCACGCTTGCAACCATAACCTCTGCACGGCTGCGCACGCTTGCACCTCATTAGACCGCACGGCTATAGCCACAGGTCTGGCCCCTTCCCTGTGCTTGCGGGAGAGGAGAAGCTCTCACTCTGTCTGCCCATGCACCAAGCCACATGCTGCAAATCTAACCCGGGAGACTAAAAATTCTTAGAGGTGAAAAGTTTTTTCAACTGATGCCCCGGCTACCCACGGTGGGGCCGACTCCTCGGTTTTGGACGCCAACTACCCCCCCCCCCCCCCCCCCCCACTAACTGTTGGCCCGAGGCCCCCTAGGGGGGGGGGGGGGGGTTGGGGGGGGTGCGGGGGGCCTCAATTGGTCAGGTGTGGACCCGCCACTTAGCTCCAGCCGCGCCTGCCTCACGACCTTCATCGCCTTCTCAGTTCCATGATTGTCCGTGTCACGCAGACAGTGCTTTGCAGTTCGTCCCTTCCCTCGTCCCTGGATGGGGTAAGAGTCGGGCTGCTTCTACAGGGTTCAGGGCATTGTCGCCTTCGGACTGAGTTTGGGGCGTAGCGTTTGATGTGTCCCACTTTGGCTCCCTCCGTCGCACTGGCATGCTCGCTTGCGCTGGCCCCTCTCGGCCACACACCTGTGTTTCCGGGTCACCTGGTCGTGGGGGGTGGGGCGGTCAGAGGTCACCCTTGTGGGCCGCTGCCACCGGCCCTGGGCTATTTAGGTCCTTAGGATTTAAAAACCCCAGTGGGTACTGGCTTTTCGGAGGTCAACATACAGCCATACAGGGGAGGGGTGTGGGCAGCGCCTGGGCGCCTGCATGTGCAGTCTGTGTGTGTGCTGGTGCATACAGGGTGGCCTGGCGGAAAAATGGCCAGCCCAACGATGAACGGGCCGCCTCCTCCGTCGCCTCCACGGTGGGCATCGAACCTACGCCCGCGTGACGAGGCCCCCGTGCACTTCCAGTATGCTATGCTGACGATGTGGTGGGGAACCCCACCCATACCACCAGGTGTCTATATCCGGCTGTCTCTGGGGGGGACTCGGTTCTCCCCCCCCCGCCAAGGAGGCCCGCTACACCAACATCAACGCGGTGATCGGGCGGCCTGCGCCGTCGCCTCCACGAGCCGCGGTGACGCAGCGCACTGCGGGGCTGGGCCCCCGTGCACTTTCAGGTATGCTCCTCCCTACAGTAAATAATCCTCCTAGATGGAACCCATGTATTTATTACCACAATACCAGAACTACCCGTTGCGAGCCGCCACAAGCCACGCTCCGGGCATCGAACCTCCGCCATCCGGCGTCAGGGCCACTGATGATACCGTTGTGCTATATCGAAGATATCAGAAAACAGTGCGGGGGGGGGGGGTCCTAGGAGGAACACCTGCCTCTAGGGACGGACACTGGATGGGACTTTTTTCAGGCGGGCTCACTGGCTCATCTTTGTCATCCATGAGCCCATCTGGGCACAGCCCAGCAAAGGGGGCAGTCGCTTGTGCCTTTGCCCACCCACCGGCGTGCCTCGCCTTCTCTCTGCCTTTCTGCACCTCTGCTCCTGGTGGTTTTTTTCTTCCTCACTGCCCGGGGAGGTGGTGGGGGGGGGGGGGCGGGGTCTTATGGGCGGGGGGCATGAGGGGGAAAGGGGGTGCAAATTTCATTCATGGCTGCTTTTTACCACATCATTGCTCTCCATTTTGGTCCCCAGCAATAACTCTAACCCTAGCCTAGGGTTAGAGCTAGGGTTAGGGTTAAAGTTCACCGAGCTGGTGGAACGAGTCTTGGTGTTATGTCCCTCTTTAGTGTCTAGGGTGGACCTACTAGGTTTAGCAAGCAAGCAAGCAAGCAGCACGCGCGAAATGGGGAAAAATCAGAACTCGGTCGTGGTGCTTTTGATTTGGTCGCAATTTTGGTGGATGATACCTATGGGTGTGAAGTACAATCACACAAAGTTTGAGCAAGAAACTCAATGGTGGCAGCCAGGAACGGGTGTCGCAAGTGGCGGACCTCCGTTTCAAAATGCTGTTGAGAAAATGCCCAAAACAGCCATTTTTGGGCAAAAACAGCCCTACAATCCGTTCAAAGCGGATAAGTGAAGGGAAACGGTGGGTACACTCCACGTGCGGCTTTACTTGCCAGTGTCAAAGAGCCCTTTAGGGACCTCTAACTCCACGATATGTCCGAGAAATGCCCCCAAAAGGCCCTTGAACACCGCAGAATTTCTGCAGATTGGCCGCTGGCAGACACAAACCAAGAACAGGCCATATCTTGGGCTACATGGCTCAAACCAAAGTTCTTAAGGGCACCTAGCCCCCCCGCAAACCCCCACTTTTTGTGGTTTCAACGCCTCAAAAGTGCCCAAACGGACGCCCAAACCCCCGTACCTAGGCCCACGAGGCTGCGACAAGTTCAAAGCTCAAGCCAAAGCAGGTTCGTGCCCAAATGGGTCAACAGGGTCCATTAGGGTAAAAAAAAAGACCCTTTTGGAAAATGATCCCAGACCAAGTGTGATGCTAAAAGAAGCGCTTTTAAGCCTTTGGTGGACCAGTTTGCCCCTCCCAAATCCTAACAAGCCTTGAAAATGGGCTGTTTTGGTATCAAAAATGGGTCACAAGCGGGTCAAAAGCGTGTTTTTCTGAAAATGATACTACACTGTTCGGGGTGTACAAACAAGTGAAATGAGCCCATCTGGAGCCCATTGTAAGTGATCTCGGCACGTCTAAAGTCACAAAATGCCTTGAGGGTGATGTTCCTTTCCCCATCAGCAAGCAAGCAGCAAGCAGCAAGCAAGCAGCAAGCAGCAAGCAAGCAACAAGCGGCAAGCAACACGCGCAAAATGGGGAAAAATCAAAACTCCGTTGTGGTGCGTCGGATTTGGTTGCAATTTTGGTGGATGATACCTATGGGGGTGAAGTACAATCACACAAAGTTTGAGCAAGGAACTCAACGATGGCGGCTAGGAACGGGATTCGCACGTAGCAGACCTCTGTTCCAAAATTTGTCAAAAATCGCCCGAAAATGCCTTTTTTGGGGCAGTTTGCGTGCCTAGGATGTCCAAGGAGGGCTCCATTTGCATTGAAACCAACCTACATGATAAATAAACACCTTTCATCATGGTTTAGTGTATTGTACCTGATTAGGGGCCTCACCGACCTCTCTTTGGGCCCAAAGTACTGCAAAATAAGCGTTGAAAAGCACCCTTTTTGCATATTTTTTCAAGTTGCACCTTCCCGTGCCGTGTTTTATAGCCATGGATTGCATTTGGCACTCTTGTGGTGATTCATAACGATGAATGGGATCACTTTCAAGCCTTTTCCACCTTGTCATCACCCTTCAATGCCCAATTTTGGCACGACACAGTGGTGTTTAGCGTGCACAGTGCACGTGCTAGGGTAGGGTTACGGGGGTCATCTGTGGGTCCAAAAATGGTCCAAAATCATTTCTTCCAAATTTGTTCCTAGACCACATGGGGTGCTCAAAAAAGTGTTTTTAGCCCGTTTTGAGCCCCTGGTGGCCCGTTTGGACCCTCCAAAATTCCCAAAAAGCCTTGAAAATGGGCTGTTTGGGAACAAAAAATGGTCAAAAATGCATCAAAAACGCGTTTTTCCCAAAATGATACTAGACCGTTTAGGGTGCATGAATAAGTGAAATGAGCCCATTTTGGGCCCGTGGTAAGCAATTTTGGCCCGTCTAAAGTCACAGAACGCCTTGAAGGTGATGTTCCTTTCCCCACCAGCTCAGTCCCAATATTGAGTCCTGTTTAGGGGTGGTCCACTGCAGCTGCAGCGTGACGTAGTACTCCTCACCGTCCAGGAGGGAGACGCGTGCGCACGCCCCTGCGCCGGCCAGCGCCTCCACGAAATCCATGACGCTGGTCCGGAGGGGCTGGTGCCCGATGGCCCATGACCGGCGCACCACGCAGCCCGCGCGTGCGTCGGCCGGGTCGACGGCCCAGGTCACGCAGAGCTCGTGCATCCAGCTCTGCGTGGCGGGGACCGCGACGGTCGCGTTGGTCACCGCCGTGCAGACCCGGAATGGGGGGGAGGAGGCGGACCATCGCGTTCGTCGTGGCGCGAACGGTGCAGTAGAACTCAAACGCCGCATGGTCGGGCGGCAGCAGCAGATCTCGGGCCGAGCCCTCGCGGGTGTACGGGCTGTACCGGAACGGGAGGAGCTCGGTGCCGTTAGGGCGCAACGGTGGGGGATATGCTCAACGGCATCGCCCCCACCGCGGACTTCGAGCTCGACAGCACGCCGCCCGTGGCGGCCATGCCGCAGGCGCTGCTGTTCCAGCCCCAGGCCGAGTACGTCAGCCTGGCGCTGCTGGGACGTGTACTAGGACCTGGAGTGCCTGGAGGGGGCCGACAGAGGTATTTTGATTTTGTTTTCTTTCCGTAACGTGAGTGATTCATCTGCATGTTCTTCAAAAGGATCTCGTAACTCTCCGGCTGTTGGACCAAATCCTATATACATTGAATAACCAGTGGTGCCAAGAAGAAGGCAATTAATAAAAAAAAGGCAGAAAAAAATGCTGTAGTTTTCATTTTAGTGTATTAAGAATAATTTTTCTCATAATTTGTTTTTTTAGAATTTCTTTCTATTTTTGTTATAGGCCTCCAGTTGCTGAGCTGGGCCCTGTACGCGGGGCCGTCCACCGCCGGCCTCCCGCTGTGCGAGCCGCCCCCCGCCGCGCCCCGCAGCCCCGCGGGCCACGCCGTGGCGGGCGGGTGCAGCAGCCTCGACGCGGAGCTTGTGTGCGTGCGGCTGCAGTGGCGCACCTGCAACGGCCTTTGGGGGAAACTCTCGGGCGTGGCCTGTTCGGACTGGACCGCAGAGGTGCCGAGCTGCGCCCACGCGCCGCGCTTCGACGCCGTCCCCCCGGCGGCGGGGGACGCGTACCGCATGTGGCGCGTGCATCCGGACCTGCCGAGCGTGGGTTGCCTGCGGTACGAGGGCAACACGTCGTACGCATTCACGGAGACCACGAGGGACTTCTACACCGCGTGTGCCGAGCCGGAGCACCTTCCCAGTCGCGAGTTCACGGGGGCGACCTTCCGGGATTATACGGGGGTCGCGGGGCCGTGGCAGCACGTGGACTGGTTAGGGGCCGTGAGCGACCCGAGCGCCATCACAGACCGGGTCTACACCGAATCCGCCGCGCCGTTTCAGGTGTTCTGGCTCTCGCTGCACGTGTCCAACTTCGCGGGGCTGCAGAGCGGCGACACGTAACGCGTCGTGCTGGACACGACGCCGCCCCTCGTCCTCGGCGAGCCCAAGGCGACGGTCCTGAACTACACCACGATCGAGGTCGTGTGGCAGGGCGTCTTCGACGACCCGGAGTCCGGAATGCACTGGTTCGAGTGGGAGCTGGAGCACGCGCAGCGGCTGCACTCGATGTACTGGACGAACACCACCGGGCACCCACTGCCCGGCATTCTCGAGCCGATGGGCGTGACCAACGTCACCATCCGCCTGCCCTTTGAGACCTTCACCGAGAACACGCCGCTGCGGGTGCGCGTGCACGGCGTCAACCGCGCCGGGCTGCGCAGCACCACCAACGACACCATCTTCTGGATCGATTTCACACCCCCGGTGCTCGTGCCCGGCTCCGAGATCCAGGTGGGCCACGCTGGGGTGCACTGCTGGGACCAGCTGACGGGGCCCTTCTCCGCCAACTGGAACCAGCACTTCCATGACCAGGACAGTTGGCTGGAGCGCTACTTCTGGGCGATCGGCACCACCAGCGACCCGCAGAAATACGTGGCCAAGACGCATCTGGGGCCGGCCCTCACGCAGTCCGCCGTGCTCACCTTCGACGAGGGGGACGACGTCATCGTCACGGTCTGGGGCGAGAACCCGATGGGGCTGCCGACCCAGTCCACGTCGCGCGTGCTGCGGATCGACGCCAGCGAGGTCCGGCCGGCGTGGCCCCTCGCCGTCCACGATCTGCACCCGGACACGGCGCCCATCGATGCGGACATCGACTTTCAGTCGGGGCGCGCGCGGCTGCGCGCTTCTTGGTCGGGCTGGCACTCGCCGTACGGCTGGATCTTGGAGTACCAGGTAGCGCTGCATGCGGTGAACGGGACCCAGACGTTCCTCGCGTGCCCTGGCGTGGCCGTGGGGCTCGCCACCAATGCCACCAGCGTCGACCTGCCGGGCTGCGCCCACGGGGTGCTGGAGCATGGCCTGACGTACGTGTGGAGCGTCACCGCCGTGGGCTGCAATGAAGTGCGGGCCCATGATCATCCTTGGCACGTCGGGTTTTCACTTTGGGGGGGGGGGGGGGGGAAGGGCTCAAGTGATAGGACCATTAATCACTTCTTATGAACTCTGGCGCCGAAGCCACCAAATTTTTTTTTCGAGCATTGAAAATGGTCAAAATGTTTTTTCACCAAATGCATGGCAAATGATGATTTTTCTGAACCCCTTGACGTGCTGATTCCAAACATCCCATTTTCATTTTCATTGGCAGCTGCAACACTGCCACATCCTGGTTCGAAACCTTTTTAGCTGATCTGCGGAACCCAACAACCACACTGCTTGTTGGTTTGGTGGAGTCCCACAAGCCACTTGCAGTCAATGCTTGACTTTGTCACATCACAGGATTCTGTGATGCACATTGACACAGGCGGTAATCAGGCTGACCACGGCCAAGCATCACCATAGCAACAGTGTCAGACCGCTTCATTATTAGGAATGTTAGCCTGCTGACAGTCCCGCCATTTTGGTATGCATTGTCTAGGTTGGTGAGAGAATGCCTGGACAGTGAATGTGCCTGTCATTCAACATAGTAGGACAATGTGTGTGTCTCGTACAACAATGCTGGTGTAGTTCTCGAAGTACGCAGAGGTTTCCGTTGTTTTTGTGTTGCCACAATCCCCGGGTGGCACTGGAGTGCAGTAACAGTGCTGAAAGGGACTGGGAGCAAATGGACATTGACAACTCATCACCACACAAGGTATGACCAGCTGCTATCACATGTGCGGTGCACCGCAGTGGCTTGGTCTCACCATCAAATACCCCAACAGCACCTAGCGGCAGGGGCGACCACACGCCACCACAATGGTGTCCATGCACCGGGTTGCCGACTTCGCTCCTGTCTGCCTTCCTTCACTCACTCTCCGCTTCCTTTTGAGAGACAAGCTACTCGGGGGCTGTGTGCTGCACCGATGCAGTAGATGTTACCCATTTCCACCCCCTGAGGCACTCTCATTACCCAAACCTAGGGTTCATATTCATTGCATTTCATTTTTGCATGCCTGTGGTCCAGCGCTGTGCCATAGGCCACTACTCTGGGCCTTGACTTACACGACACACTGTATCAGGATGCCCGCACCTTCCCTCTGCTCATGCCCCTTGCTACCGTACTGCAAAAAAGCGCCTTCTTCCCTTTTGGTCACATGCTCCCACTTATTTGACGGCCTCACTAGGAGACTGACATTCGGCGCGTTTGTTTTGCTCGTTTACAGTTGTGTGTCTTGTGGCGAGCGCTGGGACTCTTGCCTAGTGCAAACTCACCGGACACAGGGCACAAAGTTCAGCCCCGTGGATTACATGGGATCAACGTTCGGCATTCACTTGTGGTTTGTGTAGAGCTCCGAAGAGGATCCAACCTTGTCAGGCACATCCTACACTGCGCCGCACTGCTATGCATTGCACTTGCACTGCACCGCACTGTGTTGGACTCCATCACATTGTGCTGCGCTGCACTTTGCTGCCGTGCGCTTCCGCCATGCATTCTACCCGCCGTTGCCTCTTTCGTGCAATTTTGGAGGTCTGGGGCGAGAACCCCATGGGACTGCTGAGCCAGTCAACGTCGCGCGTGCTGCGGATTGACACCAGCGAAGTCCGGCCGGCGTGGCCCCTCCCTGTCCGGGATCTGCATCCGGACGCTGCACCCATCAATGCGGACATCGACTTCCAGTCGGGGCGCTCCAGGCTGCGCGCTTCTTGGCTGGGCTTGTATTCCCCGTACAGCTGGATATTGGAGTATCATGTCTCACTGTATGCAGTGAACGGCACCCAGACGTTCCTGGTGTGCCCTGGCGTGGCCGTGGGGCTGGCCACCAATGCCAGGCCCTACCCTGCTCCGATCCTCGCACATGCACTGTGCCCATCACCGTTCTGTGTACCGTGTGCCACCTCTACCGTTCGAGCCTTCACGCCCCGTGTTGCTGGCCCTCATATCGTGTCCCTCTGTTTTTTTTCCCGGGGGGGGGGGGCGTCCCCCCCGGCTCCAGCCGCTCCGCTCATATTTTTACGAGATTTTGTCTCCAAAAACATTGGGGTTCACCAATGTGAGTGCTTGGCACCCAAAATCCACCAACGCACAGAGAGTTTTGAATTCTCCATTAGGCAAAACAACCCGAACGGAGAGTTCAGTTTGAACCTCACTAGTCACCATATGCCCCTTCATCACTCTTGAAGCAATGAGAGCCACCGTCCACAGCTCATGGCATCTTGCATGGCAACCTCATCAATTGCGTTAAAATTGCACCAAGCACCTATCCATCTTGCATCAAGATGATACATCATGCAAATGTCCCTGATTGTTCTTCATGCAAAAGCCCCTCTTTGCTGTGAGCCACCAAATTGGCTGTAGGAACAATCTGGCGCTCACTTGCCGTGACAACACTCCTCCACAACGAGCTTCAAAAGGTATGCATCAACAGACACATGCACACACAATGTGAATCCCACCAAAACACACACAACCCCTGCAAAGGGATAGCTAGCACGCCATACCACAGGCCCAACTGTATTGGGGGGTTTGGGCACTGGCATGTTGTAGATGTGAAGGGATAATTGTAAAGAAGACAACAAGGGTCGAATAATGACGTTTGACAGTGCTGGTGGAGATGCCAATAGTGTAGTCTGCGGACAGGGTCTGCTGCAAATAGAATGCAAACAGGGCAGTGGCAAGCAATTAGGCAGAACAGAGATTTCTCTTCAGGCCAAATACCATGAAACACCAACGTCAACCATTTAGCTCGGCGCCCATACAAGGGACAATTAACAGTGAGTGCACTGCCCATCATACAGTCATTTGCTAGGACCCGCCCAGTGCGCTTTTTGTGTCCTAAGCATTCGTACCGAATGTACCATCCCTGGAGTAGCCCCAAATGAGACCAAGAAATTGCCACCTTAGTTGCCCAATTGAAACCCGAAACCATCCCTACAGAGTACACAACACTACAAAATCAGCCAGTATAAATTGCACAAGAAATGTGACATCAACCCCACCTAGTTTCGGGGGGGGGGAATCTGATTCGGGCTCAACATTTTGGGCTGGGGTAAATCGGCATAAACCACGGCAGGGGGTTGGGATTTGCCGCCCCCAGACCGCGCGAGGGCCGAAAAACACCTGCCTTTTGGTTGCTGTGCACATACAGCCCTTTGGAAACCCGGAATGTGTCACATCTTTTGAGAAAAGTTCACTCCTTGGGCTTATGCCATCCATAAGCAGGTTGTATGTGCAGCACCCTCGTGGTGTGTGTGATTGATTGCCATATAAACTCTGCTATGCAGATTTCTATGACCTGCCCTAGACTAGTGGCCCACTGGTAGAATTTTTTTTGTTCAAAAACAAAGCCCAGCACAACAGCAGGACGCACAAATACAGGCAAATCATTGGTGGACATACAAAGTATGGCTTGCAGGCACTGCGAATAGCGTCAGAGCAGAACAGTTCGCTGAATAGCTGACAGCAGACCATATATTAAGAATCCAAACAAAATGCTTCCTCTGATCGGGCTGCTTGGGCTGATCAGGTTTTGTCTTCTTGAGCAGTTGTCACGTTGCTTTCGTTGGTCCCTGGTACTGACCAGGTTGCTGTCTTCATTGCAAAAAACGGTGCTGGTTGAAGGTACCGCACACACAATGTACACAACATAGACTCTGTTGGCTTTTCCGGATGTTGTTCCTCAAGCCAGGCCTGTTGAGTTCTGTCAAGGTCATTGGTTGAAATCAATGTTAACCCCTTGCTGCCACAAACAGAAAAATTTGCAATGAGATTTGTCTGATAACAGAAATGGAACACAGTTGCACATGGGTATTCCTCACCACAACACAGGCACCTTCATTAAATGTTCTTTTTTGCCGCTACTGCCAAAATCCACTGATTCGGGCTAACGTTTCGGTGTAGGTCCAGGCATTCATCACAATGCTGCTCTTTACATGAACAACAAAAGGCAATTGTGTGCGTGTTGCAGCCCCGCCCCGCCCCCCCCCCCCCCAGCCCCCAACCCCCATAGTGTCAACAAGCGGCGGGGCACCCGCAGCCCGCAGCCCAAGTATTCCGCCCACCCGACGAAGTGGCCACGACGCTGCCGTGGCAGAGAAGCACTTCGAGAGCTGCATCACAACCCCCTGCAAGAGACAAGCAAAGTGGCTATCGACGAGCAGTGGACAAAACCACCCGCGGATACAGCAGCCCACTGCCCAGCGGACGAGACCTTGAGTTCCCAGTTGCCGTTTGCCCCCGCCGCGCAACACAACCACTGTCGTGGCACACCCCAGAGTCAAGGCTGTTCCGCAGATGTTGTAGCACTTGTGATGTCTTCAGGCGCTGAGTCGCATGCACGTGTCCCAGCAAACGTGATCTACCCAGGGGCCCCAAAGTCGGAGTGTTGGTCCCTGATTCGTGGGTGTGGGCACTGTGTGTGCCAACGCACATCTCTGCAGTCTGAACTGAGCACTTGAGCACATGGCGTCGCCCTAAAACGCAGAGAGGACTGGGGACTGGCCCCAGGGCCTCGGACGACCGGAGGAGGCCCTGCACCAGCAGCAGGGGGTCGCTTAGGATGAGGGGCCACTGGGACACAAGCGGGGCTGCTTCCAATGAGCGTCATCCCCGTACGAAGAGTATGTTTGGGATGGGAAGAGCGCGTGGGAATGGACTGTTTTCTGGGATGAAAGCAGGGGTGTGGTGGGTATGGGGGTGGGGAAACTGCGAAGCATGGCACCATGAGGAATGGCGTAACACCCCGAAAACCAAAATGGGGAGGGGGGGTACCTTTTTTGTTCAAAGGCTCGTGGTTGTGTGGGTCACCGATGGCCAGCCCGGAGGTGCACATGTAAATATTTTCCTCATTTCAGTAGGAATTTGGGCCGGCTCAGTAGGAATTTGAGCCATCTTAGAAGGAATTTGGGCCATCTCAGTGGGAATTTGGGCCATCTCAGTGGAAATGTGGGCCACCTCAGTAGGAATTTGGGCCATTTCAGTCGGCATTTAAGTGGGAAATTGGGCCACCTGGGTGGGAATTTGGGCCATCTCAGCAGGAATTTGGGCCATCTCAGTGGGAATTTGGGCCATATCCCTGGGGACTTGAGCCATCTCAGTAGAAATTTGGGCCATCTCAGTAGGAATTTGGGCCATCTCAGTGGAAATGTGGGCCACTTCAGTAGGAATTTGGGCCATATCAGTCGGCATTTCAGTGGGAAATTGGGCCACCTGAGTGGGAACTTGGGCTATCTCAGCCGGAATTTGGGCCATCTCGGTAGCAATTTGGCCCATATCCCTGGGGACTTGAGCCATCTCAGTCAGAATATGACCCATCTCAGTAGAAATTTGGGCCATCTCAGTAGGAATTTGGGCCATCTCAGTGGAAATGTGGGCCACCTCAGTAGGAATTTGGGCCATTTCAGTCGGCATTTCAGTGGGAAATTGGGCCACCTGAGTGGGAACTTGGGCAATCTCAGCCGGAATTTGGGCCATCTCGGTAGCAATTTCGGCCATGTCAGTGGGAATTTGGGCAACCTGAGGAGGAACTTGGGTCATCTCGGTAGGAGTTTGGGCCATCTCGGTAGGAATTTAGGCCATCTCAGTGGGCATTTGGGAGATCTCAGTGAGAATTTGGGCAACCTGAGTGGGAATTTAGGCCATCTGGGTAGAAATGTGGGCCATCTCAGTGGAAATTTGTGCCATCTCGGTGGAATTGTGGGCCATCTCAGTAGGAATTTGGGCCATCTCAGTCGCAAATTGGGCCATTTCAGTGGGCATTTGGGCCATCTCAGTGGGAATTTGGGCCATCTCGGTAGGAATTTGAGCCATCTCGGCATTTGGGCCATCTTAGTGGAAATTCGGGCCATCTGAGTAGGAATTGGGGCCATCTTGGTAGGAATTTGGACCATCTCGGTAGGAATTTGGGCCATCTGAGTCGGAGTTTGGGCTATCTCAGTGGGAAATTCGGCCACCATGTACAGGCACGTGGCAAAACCTCCATATCTAAAAACCTGGTTGCCAAGAAGTATGGACGTTGGGGGAAGGGGGGGGGGGGGGTGCGAAACCCTTGTGGCGTGCCTCCCCGCAGACCCAGCCCCCTCCCCGGAAAAAGCGAACATATTTCGTGGGACAGACAACCGCGACAGCCAAGCGTGCACTCACGGGATATCGATCTTGAGGCGCCGGTCCTTGTCCAAGTGACCCGCATGCGCAATCCGTCGGCTGATATTGTCCCCCCGGTACATCCAGGAGAACTGGATCGGGACCGCGTTGGAGGCATTGTCCTCCTTGGGGAAGAGCCCCAGCCCCTCGTACGCCCACGCCACAAGCTCGGAGCAGAACACGGACGACAAGTCCTCCGTCTGGTTCATGTGCACCGTGCACCCCGCCAACTGCAACCGATTCTGCTCGTAGGACTTGCCCTGCGCCTGCTCCAACACCGTCAGGAGGCCCTCGAACTCCGAGGCCGACCGGGGCGAAGGGTCGTGGTCGTTCCACTGCAGGCGCCGCCAGACCAGGAAGAAGCGGTCGCTCCGCTCCACCGCGTAGTACCGCTTCATCTCAATCACCCAGTTCCGCAGCGGCAGCAGCTGCACCCCGCCACCCTCCCGGCCGTCCTCGGTCTCGCTGTCACTCTCGAACACGTACAGGCCGTTCGCATCGCGGTTATCGTGCAGCCCATACAGCTCCAGGATGGCTTCCGGGGGGTCTTTCACCACCACAGACACATGCGAGTACCTGAGTCAGGCGAAAAGTCCTCAGTTCCGAATCAGAAGCAGAATCAGCATTGTTAGCCATGGCTGGAAATCACCTCCAAACAAAGAGCATGGGGTTGCAATGTGTGGTACGATGTTGTTATGAACAGAATGCACAATCGTAGACATGAATGAGCCCTTCGTTCCCGCTACAACCGCCTCACGAACACCCAATCTTACATTCAGGACCAAAACGACAGCAGTCCCAAAAATCCAAAAAATCCGAAAAACAGCGGTTTCACAGCTCAGCCCGTGCTTAGACAAGGCCGGTGCAAGCGCAAGGGGCCATAGATCGACGATGGTCGTCAACCTGCAGCATCACTCTGGCATCCACAACAATACTTCATGTCTCAACGTGGCGAAGCGAGGTGTTGCTTGGCCATAGATCGACGATGGTCGTCACCCTCCAGAATCACTCTGGCATGCTCAACAGTACTGCAGCGAAGCCGAAACACACATTGTTCGTGCAGTTCAGCAAGGCGCCGCCAGGCGCCGTCACGTTCTGTCCTGCTGTGCCTAGGATTGTCACTGACGCTCCCACAGCCCCACTCACAGGTCAGGCTGTGGCTCCCTGCACCGTCTCTTCCGGGTGGCACTCACATCCGTACTAAAGCCCGCACGAGGTGTTTCTTGGACAAGGGGGGGGGGGGGTTGGCAGCAATGGAGCAATGGATATCAGGCTACCAGATGCCCCCGTGCTACAGGCAACCTAGTCCTCGCCTCACACAGTACACCACGCCCCCCTTTGGATTGCAGGGGGGGGGGATTACAAGGGGGGGGGGTACGTTGTTCATTCATTCACGGTTCATTATTCGTGCATTGTGCATGTACTTCCCACCCATTCCCCCCTTTCAATGAACAATGAAGGGGGGGGGGTACAAGCGCAGGGGGGGGGGGGGGGATGAAGCGCCGGATACTGAGCTTACGCAAACCCTTGGGCCACAGGTATACAGTCATCGCTCCGAAGATCAGTGCCGAATGTCGCCTTGAGTTCACCGCACAGTACGGTTACCGAATGTATCATGGGTTGTCTGGTTAGCTCATCCCCCTCCCTGGGCGCTGGTTAGCAGGCAAACAATTACCTCGACAACCGCGGGCGTTTGGGTGAGATTACCTCAGGCACTACTTAAGGCGCAAGGGGGTACCACGAGCGTGTGGCGGCCTTGATCGTCATAGAGAACATCTCCGTCCCGTGCAGCAGGATGATGTCCCCGGTGCCCATGTGGGCGCAGGCCTCGTCGTAGTGGATCGCGTCGAACAGGTCGTCCAGCTCCGCGTCGCTCTTTGCAGAAAGCTCCGCGTTGCTCCACTTGACCCGGTTCTCCCCCACCAGCCCATCGCCGTCGAGGTCTGCGTGGACGGTCTGTTCCACTTTTGACAGCGCGTTGTCGGCCACGTCCGCAAGGTGTTCCTCAAACTTCTCCAGTTTGCCGAGGAACCCTCCGAGTGGCATTGGGTGAAAAGGAACAAAGTCTGCAACGGTCAGGCCAACTTTGCACAGCAGATTGTGGAGGGTGGGCACCACAACCCCCCCCCCTCCCAGCCCTTGCCTGCTGTCTGTCAGTCAGAACCACAGTGCGCCTCCATGCTCCTGCTGAGATGGCCCAAATTCCTACTCAGATGGCCCAAATTCCTTGTCAGATGGCCCAAATTCCTACTGAGATGCCCCGACCCCCTTGCGAGAGCAATACTAAAGTTCCAAAATTTGACGGAAACAACACCTCCTGTTGCTTTGACACAGGCGTGGTTTGTGTGTGCCGTGAGAAGATACAAGAGGTGAGTGTTGTGTCATGAATGCACCAGCCATCAGGTGATTCCCCAATCTCCACCTTCAAAGGACAAGAAGGGGTGAAGATGGGTGGCAAGGCAGGAACCAATATCCCAAAATGCCATTCCCAGCCTCAAATCACCCCCAAAAAGTGATCTTCATGCACCACCAGAAAATGGAGCCGCCGAATTTCACGGTTCCAAAATTCCATGCTGTGTGTACAGGGATTAGCGCAGAGACATGATGCAGCGAAGCCTCATGCTGTCTCCCTTAGCCTCCCCCTTGGTGTACTCAGTGTGAGAGAAGGACCCGCCTCACGCGCTCAGGTTGCCTCTGAGCTGGACCTGCCATGCCCTTCACCCGGGGCCGCGGACCCTCTTGGGGGCATCGATGATCTTCCCTGCCCCTCTCCTTTATGTGGCGGGGCTGGCGCCGCCGGTGTTCAGGTGGTGCCCAGTGCGAATAGGCCGTGGGCGGCGGACATGCGTCCCCTACCCGGAGCTGAGCCTGCCCTCCCGCGGCCCCACTTGGATTTGCTAGGAGTAGAGGTTCGTGGTGACCAGGCGATCACTGGTCGCTTGCCTGCGGCCGTAGCACGGCCTTTCTTGTGCGCAGCAGGGGGAGGGGGGGGATCTGCACCCTCCCCCCTTGTGTGGCCTCTGCCCCTTGGGTCAAACAATCCAACAAGGGCCCTTTGGCTGCCGGCAGTGGGGTAGAGTTTCTGAGCTTGTTTCCCCATGTCTGTGCTTCAATTCAATCACCTACATGTGTTCCGTGATCTTCTCTCTCCAAAAGTGTTGTATAGAGTGTTGTGTTGTTTTTTTTAGACTTAGATGTTTTTCTGTTTTTTCCTGGTGCCATGAACTCCTTCTATGAATATTGAACAGTTGAGCATTGCTGAAAACAGTGATTCCTATTAAACAGAAATCGCGATGTATAATAAATCTGAATCAAAACAATCATTGTAAATTCATTCAGATCTGTATCTTTTATTACAAAATTCTTTATCTCCACAGTTTTGAACACGTAATCTTTGATTTTTGCGCTGCACCAGAATGCACGCACTAACAGTACTCAGAGATATACATTTTCAATATTTAAAATTGTGAAATCTTTTTTTTTTTAACTCGTGACCGAAGTTCCACCAAGTGTCCATTGAGAGTACACATAGCAGGTCATGGGTCAGTGACAGGGCCGGTTTCGGGCTAGGGTGTAGTGGAACCTACCCTTCCCTACGCCTGCTATGGCGGGGTGGCGGGAGGAACGAGTCCTGCGCCTTGCCCCACCCCTGTCGCCCCGTAAGCACGGGTGTGTGTGCCCTCCCGGACCTCTCGGGGGATACTACAATCCAGTGTGAACTCATTTATTGAACAAGAATTGTCTTGCTGTCCTATTACAATTATGACCCCTAGAATGGTGATACACGGTGAAGAATGCAATCCCAAAAAATGACCTCAGTAGTCAACCAAAATCATATGCAAACAGGTTAATAGCTGTTTGGAGTACGCATAGATGCTCTTAAAGAAGCACACTAGTCTAAGGGTATGTACAAAGAGTGAAAAATAATGTCAATGACAAGTATAGACTTTCCAGCTAAAAATTGTCAAAACTAGGGTTATTTAAGTTGCGTGTCGCCAATGAAGCATCTCTAAAGATTGTGAGGTGGAAATTGACAGCTTCAAACACCGAGCCATAGCAATCCGCGGTAAGGGCATACACAGGTAGGCAGGCGTGAGCACAAATAAAGATGGCACATCCCGTCTGATCGTATCAAATCAGTATGGACACACATCTGGGGGCGCTGTAAATGCGCTCACAAATTATGTTAAAGTGGCGGTGGCAGGGTCAGATTCCCAGCAAACAACAGGTGGGTGGGTATGGCTTGGCACACATTTATAACACTACAGCCAGCAACGGCAAAAGTAGGCTTGAGTATGGTGGCGCCTGTGGAGGTAGATGTGTTCGGACGGGGTGGATAGGTAGGCAGGGGGGGGGGGGGGGCTCGCTAGGCCGGTACCCGGCCTCAAGGCCCTTTTGGGTGCTGGCTTGGAACTACCGCTCGTCACACGACAGCAAAGCTCTCCTTCCTACGCAACTACACTTCAACAAAACAAGCACATGTGTGTGCATGGTGGGCCATGGAGCCACCCGGGTTAAATTAGTAAATTTGATTGTGGGTTGTATGGGCACCGTCCCCAAAACCGGCAGGTATATGTTTGTGTTTGTCTGTGCGAGTGTGTGCGCCTGCGGGGACGTAAGTTTATTAGTGTAGCAGGGACCCTCCTATTGCTGCCTATTAAGCAACTGGTGGGTTCTCTTAAAGATTGCTTGTGCTTGCACGGCGGTTGGCCAGTACCTCTTGAGAGGTTGTCCCAAAGCAGGCCCTTATGGCTGGAGGGGCACTTTAGCTGCCGCGAAGACCAACCGCCCTGGAGCTGCATTGTTGCCTGCTCTTAGATGGGAAAGGTCAACGACGAATGGTGCAAAGTCCCTATCAAATGGGGCGCTCATCACAACAACCACAAATTCTGCTGTTTACGAAGCCAATGCCACCCAGTTGCACATGGGCTAACCTTTTTGTTTCTACACGAAAATCTTTTTTTAGATAATCTAAAAAATAAAAAAAATACTAAAGTTTGAGCAAAAGCATTCAAAATTTGAGCCAAGTCATCTAAAATTTGAGTACAAGCATCTAAAAATTGAGCAAAACCAACTTTTGTTTTACATAGCCATCTAAAAAATAAGATTTTGAAAAACCCTGAAATCTTTTTTTAAAAAAAAGGACATTGGCACAGCACTTTACCATCTGAAAAAAAAAACTACTAAAAAGAAAGATTTCGCATGTTATAACAAAAAACTCAGAACCAGGGAGATGGGCCGAAACACAGCTCCTAGAGGAGGCAGGCGGCACCCCACCAAAAGAATCATCCACATTTCTGCGCAAACCCTCAGAAACAGGGCACAACAGCAAAGAGGATCCAAAACTGATACCACCTGATGCAATGATGCAGTTGGCTGAGCACATCCGGATGAAACAGCCAAACCACGCATTGCAGCTCCCAAATTTGGTGCAAGGGGCTGATAGCGTTGTTGGTGAGAGCTATCTGCTCATCCACCAGTTTCGATTCAGGCTGGCCTGTTAGATGCAGAACAGTGCCGGCACATGCGCCATCACTTGCAAGAGAGCAGACATTGCAGGAGATTGGTGGCAATACAGGGAGGACCAGTTGAACTTTTACAAAGGCTGAACGTTCCAATGTTGCACCAACCAAGGCAACCCACCAAATAAATGCACAATAAAGCATGGACGCAGTACACATTGCATCAGGTGAAGACGACCTAAAACTGATACCACTTGATGGAATCGGAACCTGCCACTGTACAAATGATGCACAAGAGCCCTGACTTGTGGTGAAGATGACCTGAACCTGATACCTCGTGATGCAGTTGGAACCTGCCACTGTGCACATGGTGCACATGATGCAGAGGAAAACTGCCCATGTTACTTTCGTAGCAAACAGACACACAGAGAAGTCACATTCCATGCTGTCCCCCAAGGCTCACTGACTGGGGGGGGGGGGGGGGATGGCAGGTGCTAAGGCTGGTGACTGTTGTTCTGCAGCCGACATGCGACATGTGGTGAAGATGACTTGAAATTGATACAGTCGCAACCGCAACCTGCCACTGTGCACATGTGGCAAAAACAACAAAGTGGTAGGCAATAATGGTAATTCGCTAAATCTGCTGACAGTTTATACAGCCCTGCCCTGCCCCAAGACTCAGTGACTGAGGAAGGGGGTTATGGCAGGTGCTACGGTGGCACAACACATCTCATGCAGAGGGCTCAGCTAAGGATAACACTTCTGGCAAGCAGGTGTTCAGGCAGTCATGCAGACGGGGGAGATGGGTATCACGGACCCCTGACTTGTGGTGAAGATGACCTGAAACTGATACCTCGTGATGCAGTTGGAACCTGCCACTGTGCACATGGTGCGAAAGAAAACGGCCCATGTTCTTAACTTAAGACACATCGAGAAGTCACATTACATGCTGTCACTCAAGGCTCAATGAGGGGGGGGGGGGGGTATGGCAGGTGCTACCGCTGGTGGCTGTTTGTTTTTGTTGGTTTTTTTTTGGCAGGGCGGTCCCCCACCGAAAACAATGCACAAAAGCGGCCTGACCACGGGCAAGACAGCGTTCATGCCGAGCCGAAGTTCACCGAAGGTGGGATTATACAGACCTAATCAAGGTGGGAACCACTGCATGTCATGCACCAGAGGCTTGAGTTAGATCTAGGGAATCCCTGTTGCCAATGCAGAGGGTCATGGTGAGTGCAAAGGGATATATGGCCCCTAGGGGGAGACAAAAAATCACTAGAAACAAGAAAATTTAAAAGAGGAAAAACTGATGAAGTGATGGCAGGGGCAGGCAGAGGAAAGACGAAAATGTGCCACAGGTCAGTCTGCAGCAGTCTGAACCTGAGACCTGGCCTAAAAAAACATTAAATAATCTTCAAAGCCCATGTGAAAAAATTCTGCTCTTGCTTCTGAAGCTCTTGCCGCGGCAGTCTGCAGAAAAAAAAGGAAAAGAGAGGGAAGAGAGAGAGAGAGAGAGAGAGAGATGGGCATCCAAACAGAAATGCAAACGAAGACGTGATAGGCAGCACTCTCAGATCAGATTCTCTTGTGCAGCTGCTGTGCAGTGTAGTGCTGGGTGAGGTGATGGGGTGCTGTGAGGTGTAGTGGAGCGCAGAGTAGGTGCGGGTGTGTGGGTGTGGAAGAGCTGAGATCTGGATGTCGTCTGGGGCTCTGTTTGAGTTGGTGAGGACTTCTGTAAGTCGACTGACAGTGCTGAGAGAGAGAGAGAGAGAGAGAGAGAGGCTGGACGTTTGAGGGGGGGGGGGGGGTAGCTGGCAGTGGTTGGGGACTTAACGAGTTGATGGGTGATGTGTGGGTGAGGACGCTGGCAATTGTGAAGGAGGTGTGATGAGGTTGGTGGTGTCACGGCTGGTGGCTGTTGTATTACAGCCGACATGTGGTGAAGATGACTTGAAATTGATACAGTCGCAATCTGCCACTGTGCACATGTGGCAAAAACAACAAAGTGGTAGGCAATAATGGTAATTCGCTAAATCTGCTGACAGTTTATACAGCCCTGCCCTGCCCCAAGACTCCATGACTGAGGAAGGGGGGTATGGCAGGTGCTAAGGTGGCACACTACGTCTCATGCAGAGAGGTCAGCTTAGGACAACATAGCTGGCAAGCAGGTGTACAGGCAGTCATGCAAATGGGGGACATCAGTCCATGTACTACTCACAGGGCCAGGTCAGAGCAACCGTTACCTGGCTACATCACCCCTGCCGTCTCGGGGGTCCCCAATGAGGGGACAAAATCAGAAGTGGCTACATAGCCCCTGCCTTCTCGGGGTGCCCATCGCGGGGGGTCATCAAGACCCCGGAGATTGTCTTGAACATACATTGTACCCTGTTGCATACACCATACGCATCCAACAGGGGGAGTTGATGCACACAGTCCAGCTGAAAGTGGGGGTTGCAACCGCAGGTACGTATCTCTCGGGGACATTCGTTTGATGCCAACGCGGAGCAAATTCGCACTTTTTTGGAGTTTTGCAAGTTTCACTCCGACGAGGAAAAATGCCGTCCCATGGGATGGGGGGGGGGGGGTCTGTGTATGCGTTTTGAAGTCTGCATGAAAAGGGCTTGAAAGTGAGCCTGGCCTCAGTGTCTATTTCACCGATATGTGAAAATGCCGGTCTCGTTGTGAATGACAACTCGAATGCAAGGCACCCAAAAACAGTCAGATGGTTGTCAGAACGTTGTCAGAATGCCGACAAAACTATCTGCACCCGCCCAGTATTTGTACAATCTGACCATTCTATTGCACCCACGTCCTACAGTGCTGCAGCATGTCGTTGTTCAATGGCCCAGATTGCACGTGTGGTATGCGACAGTTCATTGAAAGTGAGGGGCTGGGGCAGCATCTTCCGCATGCAACTCAATGTGGATCCGCGGAGTCAGTCCTACTTCAGGCTCAGGTGATGCTACCGGAACAGGGGCCGGAAGTGTGCCAGAGGAATACGGAGATTCGGACCTCGAAACCTGTAGCCTGCCACCCCCCCAGGGTGTCATGGGCTCTAGACTGAGCATAGGCAACCTATGGGGGCTGAACAAGACCGCCTCCTGTGGAGACAGGATGCACGTTGCCAACGCCTCGTTGAGCACTACTCTTTTCATAACCCCGAGGTCGCGATCTGTGATGGTCTCAGTGCACGCTGCCATGGTTTCCACAAAATCCATGAACTCTGGTTCGAGGACCTTTGGGCCCTGCACGAGCATCTGGAAAGTGGACATATCCTCTGAACTGACGCGCCGTGCCGTGCCGTGACCGCGCTTACACTCTTCCATCGCGACATTGTCGATCTGGCTGTAGAACTGCCCGATATCGGAGCTGCCCTGCAGCGTTGACGTAATGGAGAACACGGTGTTGGGCTGGAACAGCACCTCCTCCTCCTCCGGGAACTCGGAGTACTGCGCAATGCTTTTGGCCGACACGCTGTTTAGGAAGAACAGGGTTCCCGAAGTCCCGGTGCTGAAATCCTGGGCCACTGCGCGGCTCTTCGACGCACTAGAGAACGCCCGCCAGGCCGTCTTGTGGCCGCTCTTGTAAACGCTGCAATCGAACTGGAGGTTTATGCCGCGGTACAGTTTGCCGCGATGGTCCGGCAGGACCTCGAGTGCGGCGTCAATGGCCCAGATCAAGGGGCGCCAGAACGCGATGCTGCGCGCGTCGCCAAGCCGCATGGCGGTGTTCATGGCGGTGTAGATCTGGTCCTGCGGCTCGCCGATGTCGCGCAGCTGGTAAGTGTAGACGTAGATGGCCAGCGCTTGCTCGGCAAGCAGAGCACACCGCTGGCGCTGGAGCTCATGCAGCTTCATGAGGGCATTCATGGCCATCTCCACAAGCGCCTCAAGCTCGAAGGACAGGCCGAGAGGGCACACCGCGAGCGACACGCAGAAGGGCAGAACGCCCACAGGGCTGCGGTACCCCGGCTCGTAAAACTGGATCTGGCCGTCCTCGACCTGCAGCGCCTCCAGCCCGTCGTTCAGCCGACAGCCGATGCCGGTCGTGTCCGCTCGACTGCTGCGCCTGCGCGTCGTCCCATGCAGGTCCCTGAAGACCTTCACCGCGAGGCACGGGATGTCCGCCCCCAGTCTCGAATGCCCCATGACCTGGCCAAATTCCGTGCGCAGCGCTTCCTCGAAAAACTGCCGACAGAGCTCGTCGGGACTGCCGAGCAACATACGGTCCTTGCACGGGGGGGCCACCAGGGAAAAATCCACCAGGCCTTCCTCATGCAGGAGCGCCAGCACCCTGCGGTCCTGCACCGTGGCCGGAAGATGCGCGAAATCCACGACGCAACCAGCAACCCAATCGCCCACTGCGTCGACGGCGGACACCAACGCGCCGCCACAGACGAACGCAGGCCACACACGGCTCCGGATCGTGCGGATCTGCCCCGACGCAGTCTCGTGAGTCAGCGCACGGAGGTCCAGCGCGCACGCGACCCCCTCGGCCTGCGCACGGAGCGTGGCGTGCCCCTGCGCCAGCGCGGCGCTGATCTCCGACTGGACAGCGGGAATGTAGTCCTGCCACAGACCGTCGCCCGCTCTGTACTGCCACGTGAGACACTGAGGGTACTGGTCCTTGTGGCGCCAAATCACGTGCCGAATCGTGGCCTCGTCCCCGGAGGCCACGGCCTCGTCCAACAGCCCGCGGACATGCGGCACCATCGCAAGGCCCATGTCCTTCGGGGTCAGCATCGGGACCGCGCATGCAACGCCGGGCGGGTCAGCTACGGGTCCAGGGTCCTGCAGGTCCATCGAGATTGCGCAGTCGTCCACCTTCTTCATGAGTGGAGGACTTCCAAAAGCTTTGCTCCTACCGGTGAAAAGCTTTTTCATGCTTTGTGTTGGTGATAATGGCTTCGGTGCAAGCTCTTCTGGGGGATTCGTTGGAAGGCCTTCCGGAAGGTCGCGCGCGCTCCCACCGCATGCCACACAGTCCAGCAGCAGCCGGAACTTGGGCTTGCCGCTGCCGAGGTGCACCGACAGGCACCAGCCAGCGTCGGCCGGCTGCGTGTCCCCCCGCGCCGGCTGATAGTAGTAAATGTACTGGCCGTGCGTGTGCCCGACGTACACCGGCAGGCCATTGTACAGCAACAGCGGCTGATGGATGTAGATATCGGCCATGTCCGGGTCAGGGGCCAACTGGAGGGAAAGGCTGCACCCCAGAGCCGGGTCGACCACGAAATACGGGGCGAGAGATGCCGCGTTGCTCATGAGCTGCAGGACCGCGACGCTGCCCGCCCGCGCCGCCAGGTGCATGACCGTGCCCCCGTCCCACGCCGCGACCGGGAAGGCGTGCAAGCGCGGCTCCCGGCGGAGGGCGTGCAGCACCGCGGGGCCGGCGCCCTGTTCGATCGCGGCGGCACACATGTGCACCCGCTCGATGTCGGTCAGGGCCGCGCCCTGGGCAGCGCACCACTGCTCCCAGAACTCCGCATCGCCACTGACGCGATCGCAGTGCGCCTGCCAGCAGCTCATGTGCCAGGGGCGGTGCGCGGGGGCCTCGGGCCAGGGGTCCCAGACCACGGGCTGCTTGCACAGCATGCAGCTCACGTGCAGCACGTGCGCCTTGCCAGCCACCGCCTGCCCATCCGGCGTGGGGAGGTACACCCCGGCGTACCGGAACCGCGACACCGGCAACTGGCACACGTGGCAGACGTACGTCGACTCGTCCCAGCACGCCCACGCCCCAATGCTGAGCAGCACCACGGACCCAACCGCAGTCATGGCGACGCCGGTGTACAATAGCGCCTGAGGCCGCGCCTCCGGGTCGCTGGTCACCATTGCAACCAGGACCCAGATAGTGCCCACCCCGACAGCCCAGGCACTCACGAGAAGCCCCGCGCGCACCCGGCGCTGCTGCAGCCGCGGGTTGCGATTCCACTTGGCGATTCTCAGGACCGCAAAGCAGTGGCCGCGCCACCAGCAGAGGCCCAGCGCACACGCGACGCACACGGCGGGCAAGAGGCAAAGAAGCAGCAGCAGCAGCGGCGACGCCTCCGATACCGCGTATATTTCGGCCACAATGTCCCCCGATGCAGCGCGAGGCACCGCACGTGCGCCGCGCGTCCGGCCCGTGGTAATCGGCGGGTTGTACAACAGCACAACAGAGATTTCGGACGAGGAGGCCGCCGGCAACAGTTGAGGGCGCCCGACGTGCTGCGTCGTAAAGCGGCTGGTGCACGCATCGCAAACCGGGCATCCCGGCGCAGTTGCTGGGCACCCGCTTTCGAAGCGGAGCGACAGCTCCCCATCAAGCATCTCCAAAATGAGGAGGTATACGCTCCGCCTCTTCAGCGAGACCGACCCAGGCCCGAGGCTTAGGGCCTGTGTACATAAGCTGGTGCCCGAGAACTGCAGAGGGCCGCTGGCCGCAGCCCCAGGGCTCTCCACGCACGCGCTCCACGCGGCAGTGGATGTGGGCATCACAGTGTGCGTTGCAGTGGTTGTGATGGAGGGTGCGGACGACGGGGTCGGGGACAAGGAGTGCGTCACGCGCGCTGTCGACGTGGCCGTCCATGTGGGCGTAGGTGTGGACGTGAACGTCTTGCAGGTGGTTCCGTTCCCGGATGTCCCTGGGTCGCATGTGCAGTGGAATCGGCCGTCGACAATGCGGCACTGGGCTTTGGCGGCGCAGGGGTTGCGGCCTGGTGTACACTCTGCGTGGACGGACGGCTTGAGGTACACTTTCTGCCCTTCGGAGAGGATGCACTCTCCGTTGTGGATGTTCCTTCCCGCGCCGGAGAACAGCGAGCACTGCCCGTGGCACTTGTGGGCGGTTGAACACCCGGTCATCTCGATCGCCGTGCAATTCGGATCGATGGTACAGTCCCGCTCGCACTCCACCTTCGACTTCAAGGACACACCATATCGTCTGCTGACGAGGCCTCCCAATGGACAACCATCGAACAAGTAATGGAACGACATGACGGCGGGTTTGAGGTAGGTCTTCTGGTTGCCACTTATGTCACAGCCCCCGTTGTGGACGTCCTTTCCGGGGCCTGAGAACAGCCAGCACTGCCCAGCAGTCGGAGGACTTCAGGCAGCCGTTGACCTGGATCATAGTGCAGGCCGGTGCGGCGTCGCAGGCCCGCTCACAGCTGACCAGGTCCAAATAGATGGACTGCATGGCCTTCTGCTCCGGGGTCACGAACGCCAGCCCTCCTCTTGGGCAGCCATCAAACAGGAAAATGTATGTTCCCGGTGATGGCGAATCGGACCCACCCCCACATTCTTCTGCACTGCACGCCTCTGTCTGCTGAGTAGAAGGGCATGATGCACTGCCGTTGATTCCGACCGAGACGAGGGTGCGTGTCCGGCTTCGTGTGCCCTTACCGCATCCCAGAGAGCAAAGACCCCAAGCGGTCCACTCACCAACTTGGCACTCTGCCTCGACGCAATCGCAGTCGATGAAAGGGTATTTGTTGCAAAGCACATTATACGCCCAAGTCGTCTTGAATGCGGCCAGCCCCTGGTTGAGGGCGGTGACCGCATCCCCGTACTCCGGATGGCACGCGAAGGCAAGGCCGCTGGACCAGCCCGCAGAGGCATGGACAAGGCGATACCCGTTGTCAGCGGACACCCACTGGTTTGCCGTGTTCGTGTCCACGTACACGGCATCCACGTCCCCGTTGCTCAGGGCCACCCACATGTCCAGGTGTGCGCTGTACGCTACCACTTCCGCGGGGTTGAAGAAGGAGCCGACGGCCGACTGGAAGTGGCTGGCGGCCGCGACGCCGGTCTGAACACCCACCGTTTTGCCCGCTGCATCGGCCGGGAAGGCGGCCGCCACCGCAGCCGCCACCACGAACCCGGCTTTGGCCTGGTCCTGGTTGATGTATGGGCTGGTGAACGCGGTGGACTGCTGCCACGTCATGATATTGGTCGCCCCCACGGCGCAGTGAAACCAGCGGTCCTGGTAGCCCTCGCCCGGGTAGTGCTTAGTATTTGCCGGCCACCCGAACCGGAAATAGTCCGTGGCCCTTAAAGACTGCCGAGGCACAATCACGATCGCGCACTCCTTCGCGATTTGCGCGCACACCGCCTTCGTAAGCTCGATGTCGAACCCCCCGAGCACCCCGTCGTGGATGTAGCTGTGGTCCGCAAAATCCGCCGCCGTAGCCACCACAATATCCGCGCGCCCCAGCGGGTGGTCCGCAATCTCCGGATGACCCACCGTCTTCGCATTCGCGAATATTACCCCCGAAAGATCGCACGCGACACTCGGATACTTTGCGCACAGCTCCGCGTACCCGATGGTCGCCTTGAAAGCCACCAACCCCCGGTTGAGGGCCGCTAGTTTGTCTCCGTACTCCGGGTGGCACCCATACGCCACGCCCTCCGACCAGCCCGCGTCCACGTGCACCAGTTGGTAGCCACGGACGGACGTGAGCCAGAAGTCCGCCGTGCCTTTATCCGCGTAGACGGCGTCCACGGCGCCTGAGGCCAGCGCTGCCCACATTTCGGGCTGTGCAGTGTACTGCACCACATCCGCAGGGAAGAACCGGAAGTGGGCCACCTGCTGGAGGAAGTGCAGCGTCGCGCCGAAGCCCTTCAGCAGTGCGACCGTGCGGCCGGCGGCGTCTGCCGGGAATCCCGGCGCGGCGGCATCCGCGACGACGAAGCCCGCGGCGTAGGCCGCCGTGTCGGAGTACGGGTGGCTGAAGGCGATGGACTGCTGCCGCACGACGATGTTGAGGGTGCTTAGGGTGCAGTGGAACCAGCGGCTCTGATGGCCCACGCCCGGGTACGTGCCCAACTCTAAGTGCCCTGCCGGCCAACGGAACTGGGAGGCCTCCGAGGCCCAGGCGGACTGCCAGGGGATGGTGACGATGGCGCACTGCTGCCCGGCCTGCGCGCACACCGCGCGGGTGAGCTCGAGCCCGAAGCCGCGCAGCACCCCGTCGACGATGTTGTTGTGCACGCCCCAGTCCCCCTCCGTCCCGATGACGATGTCCGCGCGCCCCGACGGGTGGTCCGCGACCTCCGGGTGCGTCTCGGTCTTTACGTTGGCGTACTCCGTCCCGCGGGTGTCGCACGTGATGCCCGGGTACCTGGCGCAGAGCATGCGGTACTCCTGGGTCCCCTTGAACGTTGCCAGCCCTTGGTTTAGAGCCGTGACCACATCCCCGTACTCTGGATGGCACCCATACGACATGCCACCAGACCAGCCACTGGTCGCGTGCACGTACCGGAACCCAACACCGGCATCTTGCGCGGTTGCCTCGTCCGTGTACACAGCGTCCACTATCCCGCGCTGCAAAGCTGCCCAGATCTCGGCTCGGATCGCAAACAGCACCACATCCGCTGGGGCGAAAGCGCGACCAACATTCGCCAAGAAAAACGTGCTTGACGACCACCCATCGACTATCCCGACGACATGACCCGTCGCATCGCTCGGAAAGGCCGTCGCCGCAGAGGCGGCGACCACAAACCCCGCCCGGTCCGCCGTCTTGTCCGTGTACGGGCTCGTGAAGGCGATGGACTGCTGCCGAGCGACGAGGTTGCGCGTCCCCACGGCACAGTGGAACCAGCGGTCCTGGTGGCCCAGGCCCGGGTAGTTCTTGGAGTTCCGCCGCCACCCAAACCAGGAGTAATTGGAGGTCCAGACCGCCTGCCACGGCACCAAGACAACCGCGCACGTCTTGCCAGCATGAGCGCACACCGCCTTCGTGAGCTCAATGTCAAAGCCGCCCAGCACTCCATTGCGGATGTAGTTGTGGTCCCCGAAATCGGCCTCTGTGGCCACCACGATGTCCGCGCGCTGCGCCGGGTGGTCCGCGATCTCCGGGTTGAGGGGCGTCTTCACGTTTGCGAAACGCGCCCCAGAATTTTCGCATGCAATGCTCGGATACTTCGCGCACAGTTCCACATAGTCTTGGGTTGCCATGAAGGCGACCAGCCCCTGGTTCAGGGCGGCCACCACGTCGCCGTATTCTGGGTGGCAGCCGTATGCCAGGCCCCCAGACCATCCTGCAGCGGCATGGACCAGCGTATACCCATTGTCAGAGGAGATGAAATCCCGGGCGCTTTCGACGTCAAGGTACAAAGCGTCGACGGCGCCTGAGAGCAGTGCTCCAAACAGCTCCGCCCGCGATGTGTACTGAGCCGTTTTTTTGGGTTTGAATAAATCCCGCCGGATCTGGAAGTACTTGGTCACCGCCCAGCCGACTAACAGGCCCACATGCGCGCCCGCAGCATTCTCTGGAAACTCGGAGGCAACGGACCCCAGGACAACGAACGCAGCCGTGTCCGTGCCTGGGTCAGTGTACGGGTGGGTGAACGCGATGGACTGCTGCCGGGCCACGATATTCCTCGTGGCCGCCGCGCAGTGGAACCACCGCCGGTGGTGGCCCTCCCCGGGGTATACCTTCATGTTTTGCGGCCATCCAAAACTTCGATAATCGGACGGCCACACCGACTGCCAGGGCACAGTGACAGCGGCACACGTCTTACCGGCGTGCGCGCAGACCGCGTTCGTCAGCTCCAGGTCAAACCCGCCAACAACTCCGTTTCGGACGTAGGAATGCTCCATGAAGTTTGCGTCGAAACCGATGACAATGTCTGCGTGCTGCTGGGGGTGGTCGGCGATGTGGCGGCTGGAGGAAGTCTTCAAGTTGCGGTATTCCGCGCAGCCGCACTCATCGCTGTTGCACGCCTGCGTGTCCTCCAGGACAGGGCACGAAGTGCTGTTCACCCCTTCAATAATCGACCGCAAGCGGCGCCGGATACCTCCCCCACAACGGGCGGAGCAGGTGCCCCAGGCCGACCAATCCCCAACAACACAGTCCACCTCTGGGCAGTCGCACTTGACGGTGTGATACTTGTTGCACAGCTGGCGGTACCGTGATGTTGCCTTAAAGGCCTTGATCCCCTTGTTCAGGGCAGCCACGACGTCGCCGTACTGCGGATGGCACTGGTATGAGATGCCCTTGGACCAGCCGCTGGACAGGTGGACCAACTTGTAGCCGTTGCCAGACGACAGCCAGCCCCTCCCGGTGTTTTCCAGGACATAAACCGCGTCGATGGATTCCGCAATCAACGCCCTCCAGAGCTCGAACTGCTGGACATAGTGCACCACTCGCCGTGGGTTGAACAGGGAGCCAATGTTCGCCTCAAAATGGTGCGTCTGCGCCCAGCCGCTGAGCACCCCCACAGTCCGGTCAGCGGCGTCGGACGGGAAAACAGGCGCCGCCCACTCCGGCACAACAAAGCCCGCCTTATCGACCGAAGGGTCTGTGTACGGGTTTGTGAAAGCGGTGTTCTGCTGCCGAACGATCAGGTGCAGTGTGCCAGACGAGCAGTGGTACCACCGGCTCTGGAAGCCCTCCCCCGGGTAGTGCAGTGGGTTTGTGGCCCAGCCGAAGCGCACGTAGGCATTGGTCCGCGCGGACTGCCACGGCATCAGCACGACAGCGCAGACCTTCCCGACCTCTGCGCACACTGCCTGAGTGAACTCCAAATCAAACCCGCCGAGCACGCCGTTGCGGATGTAAGCGTGCTCCTCAAAGGCACTGACGCCGATGACGATGTCAGCCCGCTGCTGCGGGTGGTCTGCGATCTGCGGGCTCAGCGGCGTCTTGATGTTTGCAAACGTCGTGCCGGATGTGTCGCACGTGACGCTCGGGTACTTGGCACACAGCACAGCGTAGGCCAGGGTCTTCTTGAATTTCGAGAGCCCGTCGTTAAGGGCAGCGACGACGTCCCGTATTCGGGATGGCACCCATACGCCACGCCGTTGGACCACCCGGCAGCCGCATGCACCAGAGCGTACTCTGGATTCGCGGCCAGCCACGTGGTTGCGGTGGCCTCGTCGACGTACAGCGCGTCGAGCCGCCCGAGAGTCAGTGCGCCCCACAGCTCTGACTGCAGGGTGTACCTGACGACCCCAATCGGGTTGAATACGAACGTTGCGAGGCCGGACTCGAAGTAGGCGGTGGGGCCCCAGCCCTTGGGCACGCCCACGATCTTCTGGTCCGCATCTGACGGGAAGAAGGACGCCACCGCCTTCAGGACAACGAACCCGGCCTTCTCCACAGTGCTGTCCGTGTAGGCGTGGGTGAAGGCCGCGGACTGCTGTCGGGCTTGGACGTTGAAGGTGTTCATGGAGCAGTGGAACCAGCGGTTCTGATGGCCCTCGCCGATGTAGGTCTTGGGGTTGTTCGGCCATCCGAATCGGGAGTAGTCTGCCGGCCACACGGACTCCCAGGGCACTGTGACGATCGCGCACGTCTTCCCGGCGGTTGCGCACACCGCCCTCGTCAGCTCGGGGCCGAACCCCCGCAGCACCCCGGTCGTGACGTCGCCGAAGTCGCCCCAGTAGGCCTCAGTGGCAATGACGACGTCCGCCCGCGTCGCCGGGTGGTCCGCAATCTCCGGGGCGAGCACCGTCTGCGTGTTGGTGAAGGTCACCGCGCTCGGGTCGCACGCGATGGTCGGGAACTTGCTGCAGAGCAGCTGGTACTCGCGGGTTGCCTTGAAGGCGACCAGCCCGTCGTTCAGCATGGAAACCACGTCACCGTACTCTGGATGGCAGCCATAGGCCACGCCATTGGACCAGCCGGGCGTCGCGTGCACCAACTGGAACCCATTGTCGGCGGACAGCCACGAGTCCGCGGTGGCCTTGTCGACGAACACGGCGCTGATGGCTGCTGCGCTCAAGGCGATCCACATATCCTCTCTATGGGTGAAATATTCCACCCGCATCGGGTTGAACAGGGTGCGCTGGTGCATTTGGAAGTATGTGGCCGACGCCCAGCCGTCAATCACCCCCACGACCTCCTTGGCGGCGTCCGCGGGGAACCTCGCTGCAGCCCCGTCAGGCACAACGAACCCTGCGGTACTCATGGTCTTGTCGGTGTAGGGGCTGGTGAAGGCGATGGATTGCTGCCGGACGACGAGATGGTTCGTCCCAACGGCGCAATGGAACCAGCGGTTGTTGTGGCCCTCACCTGTCACAAAAGCGTGCAGCAAAAGCGTGCGGCAAGAGCGTGCCACAAAGGCGTGCCACAAAGGCGTGCGGCAAAGGCGTGCCACAAAGGCGTGCGGCAAAGGCGTGCGGCAAAGGCGTGCCACAAAGGCGTGCGGCAAAGGCGTGCCACAAAGGCGTGCGGCAAAGGCGTGCCACAAAGGCGTGCGGCAAAGGCGTGCCACAAAGGCGTGCGGCAAAGGCGTGCCACAAAGGCGTGCGGCAAAGGCGTGCCACAAAGGCGTGCGGCAAAGGCGTGCCACAAAGGCGTGCGGCAAAGGCGTGCCACAAAGGCGTGCGGCAAAGGCGTGCCACAAAGGCGTGCGGCAAAGGCGTGCCACAAAGGCGTGCGGCAAAGGCGTGCCACAAAGGCGTGCGGCAAAGGCGTGCCACAAAGGCGTGCGGCAAAGGCGTGCCACAAAGGCGTGCGGCAAAGGCGTGCCACAAAGGCGTGCGGCAAAGGCGTGCCACAAAGGCGTGCGGCAAAGGCGTGCCACAAAGGCGTGCAGCAAAGGCGTGCCACAAAGGCGTGCGGCAAAGGCGTGCCACAAGGGCGTGCAGCAAAGGCGTGCCACAAGGGCGTGCAGCAAAGGCGTGCCACAAAGGCGTGCAGCAAAAGCGTGCGGCAAAGGCGTGCCACAAGGGCGTGCAGCAAAGGCGTGCCACAAAGGCGTTCCACAAAAAAAAACCTGGGTAGTGATTGGTGTTAATGGGCCATCCGAAACGGGAGTGGTTCATAGTCCACACGGACTGCCAGGGCACGGTGACAATCGCGCACGTCTTGCCCATGTGCGCGCACACGGCCTTCGTGAGCTCGATGTCAAAGCCGCCCAGCACCCCGTTCCGAATGTAGTTGTGGTCCCCATAATCGGCCTCCGTGGCCACCACGATGTCTGCGCGCTGCGCCGGGTGGTCAGCCGTCTCGGGGTCGATGCTGGTCTTGATATTGGTGAACGTCGCTCCAAACGTGTCACGGGCGATGCTTGGATACTTGCCACATAGCACTGTGTACTCAGGAGTCGCCTTGAAGGCCACCAACCCCTGATTCAAGGCGGTCACCATGTCGCCGTACTCTGGATGGCACTGATACGCCACACCACCAGACCAACCTCCAACCGCATGCACATATGTGTAAGGTAAAACGCCCTAATCGAGGCCGCTGCTCTAATCGAGGGCCACTTTGGGCTGATATTGACTTTTTATGGGAAAAGCTTTGAAACTTGGTACCAATGGCCCTAGCAATGTCCCAATTGTCCCTCCTGGCAAGGAAACACATAAAAGACCATGAATTCACTTGGAAATGGGGCACATACATCATTCGGCGGACCACCAAACCCAAGCATGCCATGTGAAGTGAAATTTGTTGTGGTGTTGAAAAACACCGTTGTGGGGGTCTTGTGTCTTCTTATCTTTCTTCTTCCATATCCTTCTCACATGTTGTTTCTCTACCTTTTCCTTTTGTTTATTGTTCGGATCAAGTGATGCGGTGGATTGTGGTCCATTGCTTGTTACTATTGCACCCAAACTCAATGCATTTGACGACAACTCCCTCCGATTTGACAACACCTCCCAACGCCTTTGCCACCCTCATCTCACTCGTTTGCGAAAAACCATCGCCAAAACACCCTTTCCATATTGATAGCATCCTTGTTTAAAGGATAAGAAAAAAGACCAGGCTTTGTTGGGGATCCGTGAGGCCCTATACCGTTTTCTTTGGTGTTCCCCATGCCACTACATCTATGATCCAACAATTAAAAAGGGCCTGAAAATTTTGTATGTTTTTATGGATGTCTTGTGATTTGGGGCAATGTTCTACCTCAACAATGTAGGATATGGAAAGAAATCTGCAAGAAATTAAAAGTGCTGGTAAAAATCCCACGATGCAGGGTGGCCTCGATAGGAGCAGGGGGGTCTGGAGCGCCTAAAAAAGGGCGATTTCTATTTAAATTGTTCTCCACGGTCCTGCGACCAAAAACGGTTCTGTAAACAGCAATCACTGGCCCCGTCCGGCATCTGTAACCTGAAAAAAACTGGCCCTCCAGTTCTGCAGAAATCGGCCAGATTTTGCCGGACCAAAAGTGGCCCTCCATCGGGGTTTTTTACCTTACTTACAATGTTCAAAAGTATCAATTTGGTGCTTCTCTTTTCAACACGACTGGATTTTGGAGCCATGTTCCTCAAATTTCAACTTTGGAGAGGTCGAAAGTGGCGTCTGGGCCGAAATCGCCAAGGGCGGGGCGATAGACTCTGGATGCATGTTGTGGATTCCCACGTGCGATGAGCACATCACTGTTTTATTTTTTTGCCACTCTGGTTGTTTGTTCTTTCTTCCTAGATGCAACTTGCAGATACCTTTTCATTTTCAGGATGTTTGCCAATCATGACACGTATTTACCACAAGCGGAACTTTCCTCAACCATGTCCGCCGTTCCCCCCGTGGTCAATGTAGCTGTCCCGCCACGGTCACACACAACCATCAACTTTAATTACTGCCCATTTGATTGCCTACATGGTAGAACCAGGGAGCTGCGCCAGCCACGGGGGGGGGGGGTTTCGGCCGGCCCTCCGGCCAGCCACCCAGCCACCCAGCCGGCCACCTAGCTAGCCACCCAGCCAACCACCATTGCTTGGTACATGCATGTTTGCCTCACCGCCCGTGCTCTCAAGATCTCAAGATGATGTCACCGATCCATGGAGTGTGTGGTAAAATTTCCTTCCCTTTAAACAAGGCACATCATGCATCGGGATGGGGTTTTGGGTTGTTTGCTCGTGTGGGAATCCGGACCTCGTGGTCCAGTTGCACAATCACCAACACAATTGCCGTTGCATTGTGTTGTAGCGTCCCCGTGTCCAACTAACGTCGGCAAGCATGCATGGAGATGCCCCAGTGCATGCATTTTTTAAATAGGAAAAAATGTGTCGACAGGACCGGGGATGTGGAATGGCTGAGCCCCATCCGCGTTGGGGTCCCAAGATGGGACGCGGTCAACAACATTTGCAGTTGAACATTCGTTTGATGCGGTGATTCTATGTTTTGTGTTCTTGGTCTTTATGGGAGGTTCCGAAGGCAAGGCTACTTGGAGTATGAGGTAAGGGTGTTCTTGAAAGGTGGCTGACCCCCCCCACCCTTGCAAACCCATCCCCATACCCACACCATGCGTGAGAAGAGGCGGTACAATGGTGCAATACGTATTTTGGCTGTTTTCGAGGGGCGCGCCAGCTAGCCAGCCAGCCACGGGGGGGGGAGGGGGGGGGTTTCCAAAGCCTCCCAGCCACCTAGCCGCGGCTAGGCGCAGCTCCTAGGTTTCCCTCAGTGCTGGACACGGGGATATGTGAATGAATGTTTGGATTGAACGTGCTTAGAACATTTATATTAGCTCCTCGTACGTCATGGGTGTTTGAGAACGCTTTGTTGCTCTGCTCTAGTCGTTGTACAACAAAACACCCGGTTGCTTTAGTTGGCTCACAAGGCGTCCCGTCCCCATTGTCAAAAAGCCCAACTCTATGTGCATACTCGAATGCACCGTGCATCTTGGACGTTGCTTTGTGGGAAAATGCCCTTTCATGGGCAATAATGGGCAAATGATGGCCCGGCGTTGGTTTTCTAACCACATGGGAGTGAAAGCGACCATGGGGGGGGGAGGGGGGGGGTCTCGTGCTATTCTCGGTCCTCTGGCCGGCCGGCTGGTGTAGACCTTGTCTTGCTTTGTGTTTGCCTGCCGCAAAGCCCCACATAGATATGCTAATGGAACAATTCTTTTTGAACAACACATGTTGGAAGTTGTTTGTCTCATTGACAGTTACTTGCAATGCTCCTGCTGCAATAGTTTTAGACAATGCATTGCCCACTTCTACTTTATAGTGATGTCTCCTGTGCCTACTACCAAGTGGGAAGCAAACTTGCATGGTGCTAATTTTTGGATACACCTGCGGTGGCCATTCAAAGGTGCTCCAAAACATAGGCTTGCGCATTTGGATGTTGGAACTTTTGTATGACAAGTATTGTGCGCCTTTTGACATTCCGAGGGTCACGTTGTTGTACACCTGTGTGTGGTTGAAACATTACCCACATGATGCTTTACTACCACGTTATCAACCGTTGCATTTGCCAAAGATTGGGGTTTTTGCAGCGAAGCGTCATGTAAAGCGAGGTTTGCAACATTCAAGCGCCGCCATGACGGAAGTGTCTATGCAACACCTGCAGCATAAAAACAACAGTGTGCCTCACTTTCCGTTTAGCATTGGTAGTTGGGACACATTCCCTGTTGTGGTTATGCACGGTCGTAGCCGTTTCCAGCCAAAATACAAGAAATCCGTGGTTAAGTTTCAAGCCATAACTAGTCACCTTGGAGTGGGATGGGCAGCCAGAGGTCATCCAGTATAACCGGGTTTTCGCGGTTATACACACCCACCCTCATAATTATGGGCAAATGCTCTTTGATATGACAATGCAAACTCCACCCCTCTCAGCCTTTGCAAAGCCATTTGCAATTTTCTTCTTCAGTATTTCGAACTTGGTTGCCCCTTGAACCATTACCTCACACTTTCATTGGAATTTCCAATTATCCAACATTCCAACATTCCAACATGTGGCCCGCTATCTTGGGCTATCACGATGGATATGGTGAGAAGTTGTGGTCCATTTGCCTTTGTGATTGCACCTCCTATGCATGCATGTCCAATTGCATTGTGTTCCATCCGATTGAGTTGCTTGACATCCCTAGGAGCGCCCTACGGTAAGCGTTTGTTCAATATTTTTGTCCACACGGGGCCTCGGCGCAATTCACCCCCCAGCCGCGGCTAGCCGTGTCTAGAGGGGGGGGGGGGGAAGGGAAAGGTTTTTCTTCGCACTCTCGGAATCGGGAATTTGGTTGTGCTAGTGAGAAAGTAAATTACGCCCTGTCACAGACAATTGTATGTGTAGGGCCACGTGCCAACGTGTGCCGTAACAATTGAGACGTTGCAGTGATGACAGGATACGAAAACTGTTTTAGTTTGAATATATGCAGATAAAGGAAGTAATGTAGTAATATGAGCAAATAAGCGCATTTATATATTCTAGAACAACTCCAAAAAAGCTTTTTGCTCCACAAAGCAAAGGGAAGCTAGAAAACCAAAACCTCCAAAGGCGAAAACCTCAAAGGGACGTCGCAAAACCAAAACCTTCAAAGGGACATGGCAAAACCAAAGCCTCCCGAAGGGAAATGGATAAACCAAAAGTAGTAGTTGTCCCTGTGTCGGGAGACTTCGATGGGCCAATGGAATATATGGAATATAATAAGTGAGAGAGAGGCACGGATCTATTGCTATTGAAGTCATGAGACACACTTGTCGGAGCTCCAAATGTTATGAAGTGTGATGAAACAGCATTCATTCTCCTGGAAAAAACAACGTGGTGTGCTATCCAAGCACCAGGCAACAAGGGATCTAACAATTCTTCCAACAAAGTTGTTCAACGAACCGGCTCACCAAAAGATGTGGCATTGGCTCACATGCATGTTCCACAAGGAGTGGGGGGGGGTTTATTTCGTCAACCCTGATCCACGAGCCACACCATTTGGTGGGGGTGCAGGGGGGAGGGGAGGTCCCACAACCCCGATCCATGCCGATCCATTTTCAATGCGTCGATCATGTCTATTAGTGTACAGTGAGAATCATGTGAACAAGATTGGCTTTGTTTCCTTTTTTTTCGGATGAGTTGCTTTGTTCTTCGTAGCATCCTTTTTGGATCAAGAATTAAGTTTGTTGCACAGCGCGGATCAATAACTTTGTTGTGACTTTCTTTGTTTTGAATTTGTTCGCTTTGCATCTTTGTGCCCCAATCTTGCCGTCCAACAACAACTTTGTCACGTGATTGACTTTGTCACTTGGTTGCAAATGAAGAACATTCTTGTGCATGAAGAATTTTGCCACCAATCAACATTCCGCTTAGTACTTGTTTGCGGTCTTTTTGCATGCATTTTTCAACGTTACTTTATGAGTGTGCCCAAAGCTGGTTGGGAGGTTCACCTTCGTCCATGCAATTTGGAAGATTTTGAAGTACCATCTTATTGGGTGCACGTTGCCGGCGGAGCAAATTATGTTGTTGCTAAAGCGTGCCCATTGTGGCTCTACATTGGAAGGTTAGTGTAAAATTTGGTGAGGTTGGGGCTACTGGTAGTATGTGTGGCGCGCCGCGGCTTTTTTGAGGTTTTGGGGGGGTTTAATCCATTTCGGAGGGTAGGAAGGGGGGGGGTTTCTACCTCCAACCCCGATCCACAATCCGGACCATTTGGTGGGGGAGGGAGGGGGGTTTCCACAACCCTAATCCGCGACGGATCGCATCTCCTAGTCCCCCACGTGCATATCCGTCCGACAGTGAGGTACGACGTGGGGAGGGATGGCACCCCCTTGTGCCTTCATACTCATTGCAGTTGCGAACGATGTCTTGACTTTGCAACTCGCCTGAAAATTGGAGATGCCTCGGGATGATGGTGTGGCGCCCGTACAAAAAGCCCTCGGAAAAGTAGAATCTGCGCAAAAAATATTGTGCCTCAATCAGGTATTGCTGCTACCGTCAGGCATTTCGACTCCAATTATGATGTCCATCCTTGGGGGTGCCCACCGCCTGCGACCGCCTGCGACTGCCTGCGACCGCTTAAGAAAATTTTCGTACACGTCTAGTACAGATGGCATAACCCATACACTCACTCCCCCAATCCCTCCAACCCGCCCGGCCTGTGTCCCTCCGTCCCTCCAAGTGTGCCATGCATTAACTCATTGAAGGAAAGACATATCACAATTGTCTCTTGCACTAAATAGTAGCCTTGCAAATGGCTTGTTGCCTGCCTCATTGTCAACTCAAGTGGTTGGATGCAGGGAGCCTTGGCCTTTTGCCACTTGGCACGATGAATACGCACCTTGTTAGCTTCCATTGGATCTGTCGCTTGCCCCTTTTGCTTGGCGGCCTTTTGTAGGGCATTGCGCGTGCGCTCATTCCTATCTTTTCGAACATTCAAGATGCCTTGCAACGCCGGCAACCTTGAGACGGCCTAGTGGTCATTGTATCCCTCTTCCTCGGGTGCTAGACGATGGCTATCAAAAGAACGCAACAAGCAACCACCGGTGGCACATCAAATTGTGAAGCCAATGGAGGATACCCATTTTTGCACTCAGCTTTTGCATGAAGGTCACAAAATACTTTTTGGGCCTCACGTGCACGAGAACGGACATCAATAATGAGAATAGGAACCGATTTGCCACGGCAGCAAAATTTGGTCCTTTAGACCCCATCGTCACTTTTTTTCACAGTCATGACGTCATCTACCTATGCAATTGTTACTTTCGGGTACATAACCGTTTTTTTCGTTTAAAATAAAAATGTGGTGAAAACTACTTTCATGGCAAAGAGCACAAGAAAATATGTGCGTAGACGGGTCACAAGCCGTAGTACAACTGCGTGGAGCCCTCAAAAGGGGGTTTTTGGCCAAAAAAGGGCATCTCAAGCGCTTGCGACCGCTTGCGACCGCCTGCGACCGCTTGCGACCGTGGGCACCCCCCTTGCAACAAGATAGCCGTATAAGACCATTTGCTGGTCGGCCCCGAAGACAATTTGAATTGCCTCCAAGCCAACGCCCAATTTTGTCGGCGAACAAAGGAATTTGCAAATTTCTCGTCCCCATTCCACAAGCAGGCATCCAAGACTATTGTGCAGTAGGCATAGGGAGGGGGGGGGGGGTCGGAATCTCCGTGTGCCGCCCTGTTTTGTGCCGTGCCGTGCCGTGCCGCCTGGGGGGGGGGGGGGCAAAGAGGCCTTGTGCCGTGCCGTGCCAAGTGTTCCTACCCAACAAGATCCTTTGTAGAGGCACGCATGTATAGATTTGGACCGCATGTTGCTCTTTTTCGTGATTGTTGCATTTGCAACTTTTTGTGTGTTGTCTCTTGGTGTTGCACCATGTGTTTTCCAACTCATTCATGACTTTAATTCAATTATTAATGTGAATCAATTGTGATCATTGCATGTTGTTCTTAAAAGTGTTAGCTAGGGGCGAGATTTCAGGACGATAATCGTTACCTCCGTCTCGCGGGAGAGGTAACGATTATCGTCCTGAAATCTGGAGGGACCAATCCAGAGGTAACGATTATCGTCCTGAAATCTGGGGGAACCAAGCTAGAGGTAACGATTATCGTCCTAAAATCTCGGCCAACCGCCAAAGCACCCGGGGTTGTGACCAATCAATAAAACCGGCTTTTTGAGCCGGTTCCAATGAGCCTATTGGGTAAAATTTTCAATTTTCAACCGAAAAAACCGTTTTGGTAACCGAAAGTAACCGCGGTTGTCAATGAGGACATCGTCATGACAAGAGTAACAAATGACAAAATGCCGTATTTGCGTACAACAAGAAAAATTGGTTGCAAAAACAACCTCGCATCATCTTCTGGTGGTTTCTAATCATTTCCACAACAATTTTCGTCAAATTTGAGGCAAATTACTCGGCAAAACCCATATCTCCTCAATTTGTAGACAATTTGTAGACATCATGTCCAAAAGGATGGAAAACATGTTTGATGCTGGGTTGCCACCACCATTGACACCTGTGTGAGCAGCTGTTCTTGTGCACCGTTTCTCGCCGTGCTTGCCACTCCCCTAACAAGGGTAGTGCGGCCTCTGATGCTTTGTCTATTGCTGAATCCGTGGATCTCCTTGTTAATGACGCTGTGGTGGTGTCTTCTGATTCAGAGTGGGACTATGATGAGCACCCATTGACACAGGTCTCACTCAAAAGGTCCTTTGCTGAGGCTAGAGAAAGCTATCGTACAGCAGCTTGGGCAGCACCCACAGCACCTGCACATTCCCCTGTGAATCAGGACTTGTCCAATACTCCTCAACCATTTAGGAAGATGCGCCGACTGTGGTTTCCTCCTCGGACTGCGCCTCGCGAGAACATTTGCTACAAGTGTTCTACGGAAATTTTTGTTTTGCGGCCATTGCGTGGTGGTAACCGTGTTCAATGCAATGCTTGCAATGCCCCTTTTCATGAGAAATGCTTCCATAGCTCTACCGTGAAGCCGGAGGATGGGGTGGGCCCTTGTTGTCTTGAGGCCAAGGAGTAGGCCTATCTATCTATCGATCTATCGCTAAATTTCAACTAACATGTGTATTGTTGCATGCTAACCCTCAAGAACCCAAACCTCACAACTAATGTGTACAGTGGGACTTTTTTTTCTCGTATGGGTTTTTTTCCATGCCCTATGTGGTTCTCAAGCTTTCACTCCCTTTGCTTTGCCTTGCACATGCTTCAGGAGGGATGGGGCATGTGGCGCTCATATGGAGGTAACGATTATCGTCCTGAAATCTCGCCCCTCTACCTAACACTTTTAAGTAATCGTTAGTAGGTAACGATTATCGTCCTGAAATCTCGGCCCGTTCGCTTCGCTCCTACAGGGCCGAGATTTCAGGACGATAATCGTTACCTACTAACGATTATGTAATAGAAGATGTGAGATGGTTTATGTTGCTAAATTTCGACTTGTCATCATGCGACGCAAGTTTTTTTAAGAAGTTTGCATGGATTGTTGCGTTGCTTTTGCTTGCATGTCTCTCCATCTCACTTTGTGCCATTTGACGAATATGTTGGAATAATTTTTCATGCATTATGGTTTGGAGTTCAATTCAATTATTAATGTGAATCGATTGTCAACTCGTGTTTTGAGCTTGCTCAAAACACTAGTTTAACTAATTACCTCTTCATTAGGCATTTGTCCGTTTTGATCCGGAGTGCCTGAGGCAAGCATTTATGTGGCATTGAGCTGTTGTGTATCGTGCATACAAGAAGCAACAATATCCACCCAGGGACCACCAGGAAATGCTAGCATTGGGCCCGAGACAAGAAAACAAATGCATTGGGCCCATATGTATGTGACTGGCACTCCATAGTGGTCGTCTCTAAGGGCCCGTTCCGGGTAGGGTCGGGCGGGGTAGGAATAGGGGGGGAGGGGGGGGTCGGAATCTCCGTGTGCCGCCCTGTTTTGTGCCGTGCCGTGCCGTGGCGCCATGGGGGGGGGGGGGCAAAGAGGCCACGGAACGCCTACTGCACATTGTGCACCCACACATACAAGTACTGATGGCCGATGGCTTACCAGTTTGCGAGTGTAGTAACTTCGGCTTTCGGTGGTGATGGGGTGGCTTTCGGTGGTGATGCTACGTGGGGCGGGCATATCGCGGTGTGATACATATCTTATTTCAACCAAATACCGAATTGCATCAAATTCGATACAATTCCTCAATTACACACTTGCAACGGAAGGTGGTGGGCGTGCGGACCCATACAGATGGATAATTTCAATCGCACGGCTTTTGTTTTCCGTGATTGTTCATTCTTACATCTTAGCCGGACTTTTCACTCGATTTTGACAGCAAATATCCATATCATTCCCCAAATTTACGCATGTCTCCGTTGTGGAAGGATGGGGCACTTCGAGAGTGGGACGTCTGGACCCAGGGTTATACACATCCATCCGTGTTCCGGGTGTCGCTTTCGTCCTATGCGTGATTGTATAGCAGTACAAGTTGAACCATCTTGATGGGAGTCATGGAGTCTCTGTGATCGGGCGGACTACCAAGTGCATACGCTAGTAGTCAGCCAATGGGAAGGAGGAATTCAAAGGGAGCAGGGGGAAGCATGAAGATAGATAGTCTCAGGGGAGGCCATCTTGCCTTGGTTTGCCATACCCCGATTGAGGGCGGGGGTAGGTGCCGTGAGGCATGCGCGCGTGCACGCCGTTGCAGGCCTATGTGTGGTCATGAATATGGCACGACACAAAGTGTACATATGTGGTGTGGTAAGGATGAACAAACTTTAGACCTTGTGTAGTGGCCTTAAGAGGACATACAAGTTTGCCACTGTGTGAAGTTTTCTATGTCTTCAATGTCGTGAGTGGCCCAAGCGGGCCCATTCTTTGAAACATGGTTACCGTTGGGTGCTCTCGGGTATTTCATTGCACATGTGGGCTGATGTGCTTTCGATGCCCATTGGCTCGTCTTCCCTTACTAGGATGGCATTGGCGACGCGGGGGTCAAGTCTGTCTGTGATCTACTCAAGAGTAACACAGCCATCTCCACCCTCCATTTGGAGCACAACAGCATTACGGATGCCGGGGCGCGGACCATCGCACTGTTGTTGCAAGACAATTACTTCTTGACATCTCTCAACCTCTGCAACAACGCGGTTGGCAACGTGGGCTGCGAGGCGTTGGCGAGCGCATTGCACAGCAACCACAGCCTCAAGCATCTCAAGTTGGCATGGAACGGTCGCAGCCGCCCCTCGGTTTGCCTCGGTGGTGGTGGCAGTCAAACTGGTCATGGGTGCTCATGTTCTGCTAGAATACACTGCATGGCAACACCTCTGCCCCCATGTTGTCGATGACGTTGTTGTTGACCTCACGTCGTCGCTTACATTGTCTCCAACACATGTCTCTCATGCAGGAGGCACGCAACTGTGGGGCTACAAAAACGAAAGAGGGCGCGCCCCGAGCGAATGCAAAGAATGGCGGCGCAGCGCGGTCACAGCGGAGGTGGTGGTGGGGGGTATTGGGCTCCGCGAACCCGGAAACGACACCAGCAGGAGCACAGGCTGCAGCGGCCGACAAAACGCAACGACCCGACGCAGCACGCGAAGGGAAGAACGGGTGGGCCCGTAAAGAAACAGCAACCCAACGGGATGTCACACAGGGGGGGCTTGCAGCGGGCTGGTTAGCATTCAACATTTGCATCCCACAGCATCGGGCTCCACCCGGCCGGCTACCCGTGGCTACGTTTGGCACAGTCCGGCGACCCGGCCTTCCACATCCAGCCAGCCGTAGCTTGCCATGGGGGGGGCGGGCAAACGCATCTTGCCGCGGCCAGTCGTTGTGAGGTGCTTGGAACACCCCCACGCAAGAGCCGAAGTAGACCGTTGGTATGGCATCTGTCGTGAATGTTGACCCACCCTATAGGTCAACAATGGACGAGGGCACGGGGCAGATGTGAATGCCGATGGATTTGCAAGTACAGGACCCCAAAGCACTGGCACGTCCTCTTGACAGAGAGATAAAGAGCTCGCCGGGTCTTTCAGGGCTGAAAGGGCACCGGAGTGCAGGTGGGAAAACGGTTTGCGGAATGGGCGGGGGGAGGGGCGGTTCGTTCGAGCCCCTTACCCCCTGGGGGGGGGGTTAGGGGAAGGAGCTCCTGGTGCATAGCTCTTCTCAAGTGGCAGTCTGAAAACCAGCTCAGGAACCGGAAAAGAAATCGAAAGCGAAATTTTTTTGAAAAAAAAACCCCATCGTATGTACCGCAAAATGATCAACGCGCCGTGTCGATCATTTTGAGGTACATGTGCTGGGGTACCCCGGAACCCCACCCCCTGCGTGCCCATCTGGGGCTGCCGTCACGGGAGCACCCCCCCCCCCCCCACAAACATTTTGCCCCCCCACCCATGGGGAAACCGGCGACGGTTGCATGTACCCTGTCGTACCCGGCGCATCTCTTCATTTAATAGGGCCAGGCAGCTGAAAAGCAAACGACGGAGCTCCATAGTGCAAAAGGGGACGGAGGGAGGCCTCGAGCCCAGGGTGCTATTGGACAAAGGAGCCCCCCCCTGCCTTTGCCACCCTCCCCCTTCCCGAGGGCTGACCCCGATCCATAAAGCAGGCTGTATAAGGGACATGACATTGGACACAGAGCGGTCCTGCGAGCTCTGCCCTTCTGTTGTGTAAAAGGAGAGATGTGGGATACGGTCCCGCATTCAAACAGGACTGCCCTGGTCTTCTTGTGGGGGGCATCGGGGCAATGCCAAAGTGCAACTCTTCGCTCAAAAGCCCTTGATCATGTCTCGGGGGGCCCCAGGGCGTTGGGGAGTGACCAGCCCCCCCCCCCCCCTTTATCTGTTGTGCCGCAGCCATCGGGTCCCCGGGCCTCGCGGCGTTGTGCAAGGCCCTGCCGTCGAATTCCAGTCTGTCGACGCTGGACGTGCGGTGGAACCAGATCACCGACGCCGGGGCGAGCGCCGCGTTGGCCGCCCTCCAGATGAACGACGTCGTCACGGACATCAACATCCGATGGAACTGCGTCTCGGAGGGCGTGGCAGCGGAGCTGCGGGGGCTGCTTGCGCAGGACCGGTACCACCTGCGCGCCCAGTACCTGGAGGCCCGAAGGGTGGCGCTGGAGGCGCTGGCGCTGCAGAATGCGCCGGCCGAGGCCGACGGGGAGGAGCAGCAGCCGCCTCTGGACCCTCTGCTGGTGCTGCAGGAAGGTTTGGGCTGCGTGGGGGCGGTTGTCGTGGAGAGCGGTCGGTGGCCCCCCCAAAAGGGGCCGTTTCACGAAGGGCACCTGGAGATTTGGGGGTGGTGGGACTCCACCGCCATTGGTCGCCAGCCGACGCCGGTTTGCCATACAAACCCACAGCAGTCCATGAGCGGCCCCTGTCAAGGCCATACCGGGGGTTTGGGTGTGGGGGGTGGGGGTTCAGTATGGAGAACGGCCCATGTTGCATGATCGATGCAGCGCTCCCTGTGGGTCCTCCTTTTGCATCCCTCGCGCCTGCTCCGCTCACCCGCAAGTTTCCCTGCCCCGTCCCCTTCCCCCCTCCACCCCCTCCCCTTCCCCTCCCCCCTCCCGTTCCCCTTCCCATTCCCCTCCCTTCCCCTCAGCGAAGCGTGGCCTGGGCACCGCCCCAAAGCCAAGGGCGCCGGGAAGGGTCCGTCGAGGGCCTGGTGTGTGCATCTCACATGGCATGGCCGGCCAATATGCAGTGTCGTCAGGGACGCCATCGTGCTCCACCCCAGGCGTCCTCTTTAAGATCGGCCTCCAAATCCAAATCCAAATCCCTCACCCCCTTCCCCTTCCCCTTCCCCTCCCCCACTCCCATTCCCCTCCCCCTCCCCCCTCCCCCCTTCCCCCTTCCAGCTGTGTGGCGCAAGATTCCTGGGGGCTGGCGATGGCGCGCATGTGTTTTCAACAATTACCAAAATGAATTTCAAACCTTTGCAGAAGCCCTGAGCGACCTCAATGCCGCGGCAGCAGCAGCAAACAGACTGGGATTTGATGTTGGAATGCCTTTGTCAGGCGTTTCAGCCCAAAGCTACGCCCTGGCAATAGCAAGATCAGCAGATGTCAAGATGGTGCATACATCAACACAGGACTGCATTCAATGAACACAGCGCTGAGCTAAATTCACAAATCGGGACAGCGCAGCCACAATTCAAAAATTCAAATATTCAGTTCAGTACTTTGCGGTTGCTGGCCAATGGTGCATGCCAGTGCCCTGGCCCTGAACGAAGGCCTCCATCTCCTCACCCTTCCCGTCCCCTGCTCCTCTCTCTCCCTGCCTCCGTTGTGACCACCCTCGCGGACGCCGTAATCCTGTCGTCCCCAGGCCCCCGTCTGCGTGCGACTGTGGCGTGTTTGACGGTTGAGCATGATCTGGGCCCGACCCAAGAGCAGTACGATGAGGTCCGCAGTGAGTGCAATGCGCTGCAGCACAAGTGGCAGGCCGCGGAGCAGACGGCGTCGCAACTGCAGCAGGAGGCGGTGGAGCGACTGCAGCAGCACAATGCACTGGTGCAGGTACGCCCCCGTGCCACCAGCATAGCCCCAGCCCTGTGCTGGCGTGGCTCGCAGAGAGTGTGTGGTTTGGGATCCGCAGCGATGTGCAGAGATTCGGCGACATCTCCTCCAGCCCGGGAGTGTCATGGCCTGTGCACTTTTGGGGGTATGTGACGAGCTGGCCAGGCAAACTGGCAAAGCCACTGGACTGTGAAACACCCAGTGATTCTGACGGGGAGGCATCCATGTGCCCAGCCGTAGGGCGACAGCCGTGATCAGAGGCACTGCGCTACCAATTCAAAGCTGCGTTTTGTAGAGGTGGTGCCATTTTTATCATTTTTTGCGCAATTTTCGGGTGTTGTCAGCACACATTCCACCAGTCGGAAATTAAATACATTGCAGCACAATTAGCACCCGCGGCTAACTAATGACATATCTCTCGGGGTGTCGTCATAATGTGCCAACTCGGTGGGTTTGGGCACTTTTCCCAGGTTTTCTGAACTTTCGGTCCGATGCGCCAAAATATCTTTGAACTCTGTGAGGAAAGGCTGTTTAAGAAATGTATGGTTTAGGGGGGGGGTAGGTGGTACCATTTTTGGAGCACAGAGCAGCAGATGGGACGACATACACAAAACATGCACTGCACAATTTGGCCCACTCATTATTCCGAGTCCGAATCGTCGTCATCGCTGCGCCTCTCGACAAGGGCTGGGACCGCATTGGGGCAGACATCGCCATGCTTGTGAATGGGAACATATGTCTTCAATTTTCCCCAATCCTGCAGCCTGCGTGCCTTCACAGGCACCCACGTTGTGCTGAGAGGCATGGCCCACAGGCCGTCAGTTGTGAGGTGCACCTTTCGCTGTTTGGTCAGCCGGACCTTGTGCCATGCAATGGCCTCACTGTACCCTGATTTTACCCAGACAAAGCCAGGATGCGCCTGCAGGTTCTCAGGGTCAGGTGTCAAAGGTTTCTGTGGTGCACTGGGGAAGCAACAGCCCGTGGAGTGAATTTGTATGCGGACATGGGAGCTGCCTGTTGACAAAAAGAGGCAGCAAGCAACACGGGCCCCGTCCGAACCGGACGAAAATCTCAAACATGTCGTCAGTACAGCATGCAGACCCAGGGGTTTCCAAATAGCCCTTTTCAAGGGCTTTCCGAATATACCCCACATACTCCCCCCCCCCCCATGGGACACACAGTGGGCACAAATAAGGCAACAATGACGACGACCAGCGAAAACCCACCGAGTTGGCACAATCCCCACCGAGGCCGAGAGAGAAAAAGGGGCCTGCCAGACTTGGTTGGTGAGGGGCGTGCCCCTCACCAACCAAGCCTAGTAGGTGGGCGTGCGGGGTATCGCGGCGCCGGTGCATCACTCCTGCCCGCCCCGCCCCTGTCGGTGAAAGCTCCTGAGATGCGACACCGCAGACGAGAGGGGCTGAGCGGGCGCCGGCGCAGGCAGATCCGATGGTTGGGGTAAGTCGGTGCCCCAGCGGCTGTCGAGGACGTCTGTCACTGGGCGATGCGTGTGGTCTGATTCTCTTGCAGCCCCCCGCCCCACTGCCTCCTCCATGTCGCCCCTCAGGCCAAGGACCAGACCATCCATCAGCTGCAGCAGCAGTTGGCGCAGCAGGAGAAAGAGGCGTTGAAGGCGGAGATCGCGCTCCAAGAGAAGGCGTCGCAGATTCAAGAGCTGCAGGGGGTCAAGGAGCGTTTCGAGTCCACCGTCGCCCAAGTGACACGCAGTTTAGAGGAGAGGTCGGTGCTGTGGTGCTGCCCTCCGCGGGTCCCCATCCCCAGTGCCAGCCCCCCTCGTGCCCCCCGCCCGATCCTCAGCGCCCGCCCCCGCCCCGTACCAGTGCCAGTCAGGGGGGGGGGGGGGGCGCCCCCCCCCCCCAGAGATGCGCTGGAGGGGGAGAAGGACTGAAGGAGGGGTTTGGAAGAGCGACCAGGCCTTTGCTTTGGGAGGAGGGGGGTGCGGGCGACCCCCTTTCCTGGGCCGTGGCTTGGAGCAGGGGCCAGCCCCGCAGGTCGGTCCACTCAGTGGGACTGGGCGCCACCCTGAGGGCCACTGGGTAGGACCCAGCCCCATCCTTCAGGCTACTCCCGAGGAACCCCCCCTGACCCCCCGCCCCCCACTCAGCAAAGCCCTGGCCCCGACATCCATGCCTCAAAACGGTCAGCGCAACGCGGCGGTCATTCTGAGGTATGACGTCTTGTGACACCCCCCCCCCTCCCGCCCCCACCGGCGCCATCACCGCCCCCTTCTTTTCAACCGGCACTCGGTTTTTGGGTGACCCGGGGACTCGCGTCCACTGCAGACGCCGGGACGGGGAGCAGATCTGAGGGGGCGCGGGGTTCGGCGAGGGGCGCTTTCGGCTGTGCCCCCGGGGGCGTGGGACGGGCCGAGACCTCTCGTCGCCGGTGTCTCCAACACCGGGGCCATATCGCTCGCGTGTTTTGTGCATAGCTCATCGAAAGCGCGCCACGGCCCCATCCAGAGGCCTCCAGGATCGGTCTGACTCCGTCGGGGGGTAGGGGGGGGGCAGCCTCTTGGAGGCATTGAGGGGTTTAGCACAACACCTAGGCACACAGATCTGACAAATGCGCACAAACAATATTGGCGTGCAATTCTCATTGGTGGGCCCCGGGGGCATGGACACTGCCCCGTTTACGGGTGTGCAATGGCATCCAAGCGCTTTGGAGATCACCACGACTCGGCCCCTGAAGGGGTGTGGGACCTGGCCCTGTAGCCATGGCCGCCATTCTGGAGGGATGCAGCATAGTGCAGCGCAACGCAAAGTAGAACAGCACAGGGCAGAACGACACCCAAGCACACGGAGTTGACAGAGGCGCACAAAGGAGATCAGCGCACAAACCTCGTAGGCAGGCCCCGGGCTTGGATTCGGCCCCGCCAATGGGTGGGCGGCCCTATCCAAGCACTTTGGAGGTTACCCGGACTCGGCCCCGACGGGAAGAGTGGCCCTGCCCGGGTAGCCGCGGCCGCCACCCCTCATGGAGGCAGCGTAGCGCACAATGCAATGCAGCACGCCAGAGCCGGCAGAGGCACACACCGAAACTTGCCAGCACACGACAGCACGCAGCACACAATATAGCAGAACAAAGGAAAGCGGTGTACCACAACAACGGTGGCGGACAGCCACACCACCCGCCGCAAGCACCAGCACCAGCCCAACACCCAACGCGCCCAGGTTGGGGGCCAGACCCACCACACGGGCACTTCACCCACACACAGCCACCGCCACCCGCAAACAAGGCACACACGCAAACCTCAAAGGCAGGCCCTGGGGGCTCGGACTCGGCCCCGCCGATGGGTGGGCGGCCCTATCCAAGCGCTTCAGAGGTGACCCGAACTCAGCCCCGACGGGGAGAGCGGCCCTGCCCGGGTAGCCGTGGTGTATTGTGTGCTGTGTGCTGCCGTGTGCTGGCGAGTTTCATTGTGTGCCTCTGCCGGCTCTGGCGTGCTGTGTTGTGTTGTGTGCTATGCTGCCTCCGCGTTGTGCGCTATGCTGCCTCCGTGAGGCGTGGCGGACAAAGTAGTGTACCACAACAACAACGGCGGACAGCCACGCCACCCGCCGCGAGCACCAACACCAGCCCAACACCCAACGCACCCACACACAGCCACCCCCGCCCACAAACAAGGCACGCACGTGGAGAATCACCAAAGGCCCACAGCCCCACACCCCAACGCCCACACGGCGCCCACCACACACGCAACAACCAAGGCCACACTTACACACAACATAGAAGGGATGCTTCCCTAATGTACTCCCGGGAGCCATCACCATCCCTACCACACTGGGAGAAGAGGGCAACCCAAACCTAAGTAAGGGGGTCGCCCCTGCGGGGGCTTGGCAGCCGGCTACGCGGTTGTCCATTGGGCAGTGACCTAAAACATGTACCGCCCACGAGTAGCTAAGTTCTGTCACCAGGGCCTAGTGCAGGGGCCTTGGGCACGCTTATGAGACACAACGTCCAAACCATTGGTGGTCACTGCACACGACCAACCAGGGGGGTGGACTCACACGAGTCCCTAGCTCTGAGGCATGGGCAGCCCCTCAGCAGCCCAGAATGCAAAAGAGCAACAACACATCACATTCATCATAGAACAACCCCAACAAACACCTGTGATAGGTTAATTTGTAGATTTGGAGACATGTGCAAAAGTGCCCGGTGCCCCTGGTACCACCCAACCGCAAGTGGGACAACCCGACAGCCACAATGGGAGGCAAGGGGCGACATGCTGCCCCCCCGGTTCCACACACCAGCAGCGGTGAGCGTGCTAGCAGAAGAAGAAAGAGCCCGAAATTGGGAGGAACGCAAGCAGCAAAGCAACTGGGCACAGAGCCGCCCCACACACGGCAGTGAGATGAGCCCCAACAGGACACACAACAATACACAAGGGAACCATGAGGTGCGAGTACTGCAACAAACACCAAATGCGGCGCACGCCGAGCGAGCCATCGGCAACCCCCCCCCCCCTCCCTCTACAAGGTGCTCACGTACTCCACAAGGGTGGGGGCTTTGCCCCGCGCGCCGGGAGGTGCCTGCCATGGGGGTGGCAACAGGGCCGTGACGAGCCAACCGCGCACGGGACATTCCACATTGTACGGAGATGTGAAGTCCTCTTACGGGGGGTTAGGCGGGTGGGACAGGAGTGAGTGCGCGAAAGGGGCACCAGGAGCGCCAACAGACAGGGGGAGGAGCAACACAGACACACACAACGCGGGAGCCACACTAGGAGGAACAAGGGCGAGCACAACACACAAGGAGGAGGGGCACAGCAAGGCAGGAGAGGCAACCGGAACAGCGGGAAGAGGAAACCAGAATGGAGGGGATGGGAGAGCGTGCGCATGGGAGGCAGCGACAACAAAGGGGATGGCCTGGCCAGCCAGCCCCGTCGCTACCGGGTGCCAGGGCAACCCCTGCTCAACCGGCATCAGGTGGGGGGTGTCTCCTGCAGCCCAGATGGGCTGTTTGCGCAACAGGAGCGGGGGCCCATCAGGGGCAGACCAACCGTGAGGGGGAAAAGGACATATGGTGGACGGCCGGAACAGCGCGTGGAGGAACAGGGCACCTGGGCCTCACGCACACAGAAACATAGCGAGGCAGGCGATGGACGGCTTGTGGACAAAGCGCGTGGACAGCAAAAACAGTCAAACGACCCCGGCGACAACCAGCACGTCCTCAATACGCCAACTATTGGGCGCCGCTGACGCGCAAACGGCACACCATGCCACATTCAGCACAGCCCCAACACACCGACTACTGGGCTCCGCGAACGCGGAAACGACACCAGCAGGAGCACCGTCCGCAGGGGCCGACAGAAAGCAGCAACCCTACGCAACATGCGAAGGGAAGAACGGGTGATTGTCCAGGGCCCCGTAAAGGAACAACAACCACACGGAATGTCACACAGGGGGATGACCAACAGCCCCCCCCCCCCCCCCGTCATGGCCGCCCCCTATCCGCAGGTCTGATGCAGTGGTCACGCGATCCGGATGGGGCAGGTCCCTCAGGCCTGCCTCCGGACACACCGCACCCCTTTCCCACTGGACAACAGCGGCGTGCTCAACCGCACATACTCCGGCAAGGCGCCACATCCCGCAGGGGGGCGGGGGGGGGGGGGCATTGCTGGACCCACCCACCCACATTTGGGGACACCCCATTAAACCCCCACCCCCACGGGCACCAGGCGGGGGCGGGGGGACCCTCTTTTTTTGGGGGGTGGGTACCCACGGGGTTGGACACACCAGAAGGCGCTGAGGTGCGGCGGCAACGATGTTTTGCTTCGGCGGGTGTGGGATGGGAGGGCACGGGGCTGGAGCAGTGGGAATGGGCTGGCCACAAAGCGGCGTTGTGGTTCATGCGCCGGGGCGGCGGGTCTACCCCATCCGGATCCGGCCAAGAGCAGTCTACCGGCTGGAGTTTGGGGTGTCACCGGATGACGACGAAGGGAACCTTCCTCTTGAGAGGGTGGGAATCCGTTTTCCAAGGATCTGGGCCCCAAATTTTTCCGCATTGCTTCTGTGTTTTTTTTTGGGGGGGGGCGGGGGGCTCAAAGGGCTCAAGAAAATGGGCAAAGTCAGGGCCCAGGCTGCCCAAAGACCTGGTCTTGCTCCGACAGCCGACCGTAGCGACAGGCAGCCCTCAACAAAACAATGGATTGGGGGCAGCAGTCCAATAACTGCCCCACATTACGAGCCATCCAACGGGGGGTCACGGCACCACTCCAGCCCTTGACAAGGGCAGTGCACATCATCCCCTTCGTACATGTTTTGAGGCCTATGTGGGGTGTGTGCCACGCCCAAGAGGGTCACCCAATGGAAACCCATGCAGCAGGTGTTCCAACCACCACGGGGTCACGACGTGGGGCCTTGCAGCTGACGCCAGAGCTCCACCGACCCAGGGTCCGGGTCCTGTGGTGACCGGGAATTCAACAGATCGGTGAGATAGGCCCGAACTCAAATTGCATGAGAAAGCCCTTGCCATGCCAATTTCGGGAACTTACAGCATACCCCTACTTCAAAGGCATTATGTTCACGCCCCAGAACCACAAAGTTGAACACCTGGTTGGTGGACGGAATAGAACCCCCATTCCCAGGCACCCACACAAAAGCACCTGTGTACTTAATTCCACTTATGCCCTTCTGGACCCCCCTGAAGCCGGTCAAAATGTGTCCAATAGTCCTCAAGTGGGGGAGAGTATGAAGACAGTGCGGCTGGCAAACTGCCCCACAGGCAGGGCACCATTTCAAACAAAGCAAGCCCGGCAGGAGTGCTGGGCGGCGCTGACACAGGGAAGGGGCCTGGGCTAGCAGTGGTGATGCCTGGAGTCATCACGGATCGTGCAACGGTCTTCCATGATCGTCTGCCGGTTTGACTGTCGATGTGCAGATATGAAACCCACCGACAGGGCCACGACGCCATCGTGGAGGAGCTCAAGACCTCCCGAGACAAGACCATATCCGATCTCAAGGCTCAGCTGAGCAGTACCGAAGAGACCCTGAAAGAGGAGGTGCGGCTGCTGCAGGAGGACCTGCGGCAGCAGCAGTTGAAGCACCTCACGGCCGTGCAAGAGGCAGAGCGCCTGCACCGGGAGGAGCTGCGGCTGGTGCAGCAGGAGCTGCAGCAGGAGCAGAAGGAGCGGCAGCATGAGCGGCAGCAGGAGGAACGGGGGCATCAGGTCGCCACCCGTTTTCTCTGCATGTCAGCGGCCGGTGTATTGCGGAGGGGTGCGGTTGGGCAGTGGAATGGGTTCGGGGGACTATGAGCAGCCCTCAGCGCTTGTGCCACAACGGGAATTTGGGTCAAGGCGTTTTGTGTTTGTTCTGGAGGTATCCTCCCGTTCTTCTGCCCCAGTCCAACGTCCTGTGATAGGACTCCATTAAGGACGTCCGGATGTCAGTTTGGCCAGATGCCAGTGACGCGTGGCAGCGCGCGCTCGGGTTCGGGGTCTTCATGCTGCCGGCCCTGTGGGGGCTGGTGCTCGCCGAGGTCGTGCTGGCGCAGGGGTACGCCTCGTTGTGGAGACACACCTGCTGGGGGCTGGGTGTCGGGGCGGGGCCGTGCTACGACGGCGTTTTCAGCGGGTGGCTCGTCACGGTGTTGGCCGTCCTCCTGGTGACCACGGCGGCGCGGCGGCCGGCCGCGCTGCAAGGGCAGTGGTGCTGGTGCGCGCCGGTGACGTACCTGGCGATGGTGCTGATGCTGCCGTGGGGCGCGGCCTTCTCCCAGTCCTTCACGAAGCGGCCGGACATGGGCCTCCTCTCGGCCTGCTTCATCAACGCAGGAACACGCCATCCATCGGATGTTGTCGCGTCTTCGCACGGGACCTGTTTTGTTTTGGTGGGCCCATCCATTTCCGATCTTCACACGCGTCCTGCGTTGCGCTGCTTGTGCTCGCTGTTGCCTTTCGGTGCAGGCGGACAAAATGCAGAGTGTTTTCCCCTGGGCTCAGCGAAGTGCCTTGACTGGGAAGTACCAACCACCACATTTCCTGAGCCTCAATTGCAGCCCCCGGCCCCGCCGGAGCTCGGAAGTTACTGTCACTGCCGAGCCCATCTCCGGATTGGGCCGTCCAAAAAACGTCCCCTGTGACGCATGGCTCATGGCGATCAGTGCAACCAGGGCATCATTTTTGGCGTCATATGTGTGGGAGTACCCGCCGCCCCTCATCCCCAAGTCTTCGACTGATGGTTGGGAGCTGGGTTGCAGCGGAATCCCCCCCCCTCCGGGGGGGATGGGCCCACTGTGCAGGACAACTCTTGGGTATGCCTTGCAATGTGATGGTATCCTCACAGCCTTTCTGACTCGCTGCCTGACGCACATCGAAATGTCCAGCAAACGACACAAAGGGCGCATGGGAGTATGGGGCTGCAAATTCCGTTTGAAGCACCTTTGCAACGTTGGTGGTCTGCATTGTACGGATGCTTTTCGTCTCATTTTGTGGGGAGGTTAGAGTAACAACGCCAGGCTCTGATCAATGTGGACAGCTGTGAATGGCTGCAATGGAACGTCACAGAGTTGTACTGTTTCTGCGCAATGAGGGCTCTGGAAGGAGCTTGAACGATGCGCGACTACAATCTGTTCCATTCGATTCAATCTACATTCGTTTTGCAACTGCTGATGGGGACTGTGGTGTTGTGCACAACTCACTGCCGGAGGCCGTGTTGCACGGCCCATTCTCTGGCGCGTGTGGCTTGATGGTGCGGGGTACCCAGGGAGGGGTCCGGCCATCAGAGGTGTTGCCGCAGGTATGACACTGCCCCTGCTCTTCTCCAGAAAACGTTGAGTGCCCTGCAGCAGCAGCACGCCAGTGAACTGGGCAATCTAAAGCAACAGCATGCGGATGAGACGCTGAGCACGCAGCAGGTGCACAGTGCGGCATTGGCGCAGGCCCGGCAGGAGGCCGCAGATGAGCTGCGGAGCCTGGGACTGCAGCACCGGAAGGAGGTCGAGGAGCTGAGGGACCAGTACAATGCCCTCCAAGAGGAGAAGGCTGCGCATTTGAAGGTGCTTGTGCCTGTGTAGTCATTCAGTGGTGACGTGCATCCGTTCGTACGCACTGGGGCGGGGGCGGGGGGGGGGGGCACCCCCCCCCCCCAACAGCTGGAACATGCCATCCAATGCACACGCGGAATGCCGTAATGCCCCAGACCTCTACTCTGACCACAATTCAGACCCCCCGCCCCCAAGTACCTCTTTGTAGACCGCTGTACCAGTGTCAACGTGCAGAGCACAAGTGTGACACACAGAAAAGGCCCCACACATGGTGCAAGTGCATACCGCTCCATACCACACGCTGGTCAATCTTGAGCTGGACCAGGCCAGTGCTCAGCATGGACACACCTGGCCACGGGCAAGGGCCATTGCCCTCCTCCGTGTGGACCCAACACGGAGCAGTGAAGCAGGCACAGTCCGAGGGCTCCGTTGGCACAACCTCGAGGGAAAGGAAGGGGGTGTAGGGAGTTAAGGATAGGCCAGGCAGAGGGAGACGGGGGGCAAGAGGGGGTGAGAGGCCGATGGGTGCCGCCGCCCGCGGAGGGAGAGGGTGTGAGGAAAGGACAAGGGGAAGTGGCGAGAGGCCAGCAGGCACCGCCTGCTGCAGACACCAACACAACCGGGCGCCATGCCAACCCCCGCCCCCCTTCGACCGACAAGCAGACTACGTGGCACTGGACACCAGTCGTACCGCATGGTACCCAGCCAGCTTTGATGGAATACCCCTAACCCACACACAAATGGCTGCCCTCACCCTGTCCGGCCCCCGTTGGTCTGGCGCATGATTCTACCGCCGGCCTTTGGCCCTTGGGCCAGCAGACGTGCCCAAAAAGTGAGGGTGCAAGGGCCCTGAATTGTGCAGGTGGATGGCGTTTTCTTGTTTTCTTGTTCTTGTTTTCTTGCTTTCTTCCGCATTCGCAAGTCCAGCTCAGGGTTCACATCGGGGACATGCCCCAGAATTCACGGTCTGCAGAATGACTGCATGCACGGGACCGAACGCCACGGGGGCAGAGAGCACTGTGAGCAGTGGGACAAACACTTCACTCACACCCACGAAAGTGCACCCCCCCCCCCCCCGCCTCCCCCTCGCCACAAGGAGGACTGAGTGCGTGAAAGGGCAGGTTGGGGGTTGTTCTATGGTCGGGGAAGTGACCCCCCAAATGGACATCCTGGTGCCCAAAAGCCGCCGTTGGGGAGGGTACCCCCACCGCCGGTATGGGGGTGTCTGCTGCGGGGAAGGGGGTTGGGGTAGCCCAAAGGCTCTCAGCAGATCCCCAGCCGACCTACATAACCGCCCACAGCATTTGTTTTAGGCCGCTGAGCCACGTCCCCACCCCCTGTGTCATCACAGCGCAACGAGGATTCTGGGTCACCGGGCGGTCCACATCGGTGGTGTGCTGCATTCCCAGGCATTTTGCCCATGTTTGACCAGTAGAGTGTGCTCCCTGTACTACCAGACGTCCTCGGCAGGTCTGGATTCCGGCTGAGGGTCTATAGACCCGCAGCAGGGCGCGGGGGGTGGGGGGGAGGGCAAGGGGTTGTCTAATTGCTGGGCTGACCCGTATGTGGGCTCGGCGCGCGGAACACTCCCCATTCCTGGGGCTGTGCGGACCGGGTTGTGACAGGGGAATCGTCCGTGCTGGAGGCGGGCTTGCTTCCACCGGAACGGCATACGTTGTGCATGCTGCGGACAGGGATTTCATGATCGTCGGATTGCTGTTGGGGTTGCTGTCCGGGGATGTGTTATAGGCTGGTGTGCACAGAATGGGCACACAATAGGCACACAGTGAGCACATCGGTCCCACGATGCGCCTGCCACGCAAGGACCATGTGCCTTGGATGCGTCCACAAGGTGCGCAACGAACAGCAACTATGCCCCGCTGTGTGCCCACTATGCCCCACCCCTCCTCCAAGACAGTCACTGGGTTTCGCTGGACGTGGTCGCTTTGATTGTTTGTCGATCATGACCTGCCTGAGGCCGTTCTCAAAGGTCGGATACATCTTTTCCGACTTCAAAAGAAACTCCATCCAACTCTTGCTTTCTTCAAGGAGGCCTTCGATAATATTTGGGTCAACCTCGTTTTTGCACGAGCTCACCACCAAGTCGGCTATGGCTTCTTCCGTCAAGGCTTGTTGCCCCGTTTCCCTTAGGTACCTTGCATTTGCCTTGAAACGTGGGAAGGTGAACTTTGGCCTTCGGTTTGAACGCGGAGAAAGGGTTCTTCACGTCTTTGAGGGTGTCAAGGTTCGATTTCACCGCCACAGGAGCCAAAGTAGTGAAACCCAAAGCTTGGGCGTGGGCAGGGGTGTAACAAGGAAAGGTTTGGGTGAACTCCACAATCCACTCTTCAGCCCTTGGTGACGCGCCCACCATGCGCCTACTTGGTGTGTGCATGTGTGCAGGCCAAGGAATTCAGTCTGAGGCAGGCGGTGGAGGACTACGAGCAGCTCCGCCGAGACACCGATTTCGAAATTAAAGAGCTGAAGACGCAGCACCAACTGGAATGCGACCAGTTCCGGCAAGAGCAACTGAAATGGGAGCATGATGCTGAGGTCCTGAAGCTGCAGCATTCCCATGCATTGGATGAATCTGCGAAATTTATTGAGAGGTGCGCGCGCGCTCCTCTTTCCCACGCCACACAAGCGGATGCACTTCTGCCGTTGTCGGATGGATGTCAGAACGTACTGCAAAGTGACAGTGACAGTGAGTAAGGACCCAGCACATTGGGACGGCAACAATGTGACGCATCATTTGAAATCTGCTGAATTCGCAACCAAGACGCATTATGTTGTCCATGATTGCATGTTCAAAGGGAGGCCTTATATTTGGGCAAGTATCACGTGAGATGTTTGGTGTGCCGCGTTGCCAGGAAGCGCATTCGGATCGGTGGGTTCGGTCAAGTGCATGTCTCATAAATGCGCTTTAGTGGTTCACTCCCCTGCTCGTGGACGCACGAGTCTGTGGCGTGGAGGTGGCTGGCAGGTCGCCGGTCAGGAGTTCGTCCCCAGCAATGGCACAAACACTCCACGGATGATGTCGGCCGCACGACGACGACTGTGTGAAAGTGTGTCATCCTCAAAGGTACAACTACACCACAGACCCACCCCCTCCACAACCACAGCCCCTGTCAATCCCCCCACAACGCCACCTTCTTCCAAGCCGTATGGGACCACAACCTCTGCCAATGCCCCCCACGGCCTCCGTCGACCCCTCTGCAACCTCCCCCACTCCCTCTACAGCCACAATTGCTTTGGGATTCTCTTTCTGACATATCTGCGACATCGCATGTTGAGTGCGTGGCCCACCCCATCAATCCGGTATACATCATTGGTTTGAAGTGCCACAGCTGCGCGCTACGGCCAAGTGCCACAGCTGCGCGCTACGGCATATGAGATACCGGATGATTGGAACCCTGGCATTATGCAATGGAACACCCCCAATCCAACCTTCTCCTGTGTTCCTGTGTCATCCAAGCTCAAGCAAGCTCAGCCGGCAGCACTCCCGTCTACCTCTGGGCTTAGCTCCGCCCAGCCCAATGTGTGTCACCACGAAGTCCTTACTGGAGGTATGACTCGAGGTATTCCTGGAGGGATGAGTGGAGGGATGCGTGGAGGGATGACCGGAGGGAGAACTGGAGGTAGGACTGGAGGCATGACTGGAGCGAGAGCCGTGTGAGGCACGCCAAGAGCCCAGAGTGACCCGCCTTTGTGGGGGGCGTTGTGGTTGTGGAGGGGGTTGATGGAGGTTGTGGTTGTGGAAGGATTATTGGCGATTGTGCACTCCCCGTCGTCAGACTGGCGGAGCTGGAGCAGCTGAAGAAGGCCAATGACGCGCTGATCACGCACCACCGGGAGGAGCGCCTTGCAGACAAGGAGAGGGAGACGGCCCGGCGGCTGCGGGAGCGCGAGGCGGAGGACGAACGGAGGACGACGGAGGTCACGCAGCTGAAGGCAGCCCAAGAGGCGACCGTGAAGCGGCTCGAGGAGGAGCACCAAGCGCGGCTGCAGGAGGCGAGGGACGATTTTGCGCGTCAGGTAAGACCCGAGCCTCCCGGGGCCATGTCCCGCGGGGATGTTTGTTCGGGGCCGGTGGGTGTCGGGGCGCTCGGGATGGGGTCGCTCAGGAGCACCTGCGGCGCAACAGTTTCCAGAACGGACAAGAGCCCCCCCCTCTTTTTTGCGAAGCTTTCCCCCGAAACACAGAAACGAAACTTTTTTTTGCCCCGTGGCATTTTGGTGCAACGACTGCCGATGACTCAGGGCCAACACGGCGATAGGCCAGTGCTCTGACCTCTGCCGCGGCCCACCCAACGGGGGGTCATAGCACGCAGACCACGTACCCATTGGGCCGGACCATCGGGAGTGGGCCGCCGCGGACGTGGAGACCGAGCGGGTCGCGCGCACCTCCAGCGCGTGCCCCCGCTCCACCGCGAGACGGGCGTTGAATGAATGGTTCGTGAGGCCGAACCGGCCCATGACCCCCACGGCCGCAGTGCAAGCGCCCCCCCCCCCCCCCCTCCCGCGTGTCACTGGGTTGGGCACGCGGATGCCGCACCGGCGTCCGTGGCCCTGCGGATCAGCGCCAACAAACGTCACTTGACCCCCGAATCACGGCGGTGGACCGTCACCCGCTGGCACGGCCCCACCGCCCAAGCGCCGGGATGGGCTGCCGCCCCCCTGCCCCCCTCCCCTGCGCCATCGCACAGCGCCGCCCCCTCCCCGGGCCCCCCCGCCCCCGCCCCGTGCCACTGCCGTGTGCCGCCACACGCCTGTGCAGAGCACCGCATCCCGTGTGCCATCTCCGCAATCCCGCCGCAGTCCCTTCCGCCCCCGCCGCCCCCGCTTCGGTTCATGCTCCGCGCGGGTGGGGCCGCACAGGCCCGAGCAAAGCCCCCCCCCCCCCCCTCGCGCGCAACAGGCAACAGCAGCCCGTCTCTGGGACGGCCGACCCCCGGAGTAGTCCAACAAGACAAGTCATCCGGGGGCTCCGTTGACACGACCACGACACGTCCGGACCCACAGGGGGTCGGAATGTTGCAGGGCCAGAGGCCAATAGGCGCCGCCAAAGGCAAACCAACCAACACCATGGCCCCGTGCCCCCCCCCCCCCCGCGCGGGATGCGTTGGAACAGGGGGAGGTAACCCCCCCCCCCCCCCAGGGCGCCCAGCCTATGCCCAGCCACCGTCTCCCTGACGGCAAATGCCGCTTCAGTGGGATTTGTAACCGACAGTAACCGCTTTGGCATCCTCCTCCAACCGCCTGTCTAACCGCTTCTGGGGCGGCCTCTGCGGTCCCTTCCCCTTTTGATGCCACCCCCCCCCCCCCCCCTAACTACCGAGGGACAGGAAGGGGGTGTAGGGGGGTAAGGATAGGCCAGGCAGAGGGAGACGGGGGGCAAGAGGGGGTGAGAGGCCGATGGGTGCCGCCGCCCGCGGAGGGAGAGGGTGTGAGGAAAGGACAACGAGAAGTGGCGAGAGGCCAACAGGCACCGCCCGCTGCAGACACCAACACAACCCGGCGCCATGCCAAAGCCCCCCCCCCCCCCCCTGCAGCCCTCGTCACGTGCCCATCAGCTGCAACACGGCGCCGAGACCGAGCGGGTGCGTTCCGAGGGGCTGCGGGAGGCGGTGCGGCAGCTGGAGGACGACCTGAAGGCGCAGGCGGAGGCGCACCAGCGGGTGCAGGCCCAGGCCCGAGTGGAGGCCCTGCGGGACGCGGTGCTGGAGAGCGTCGTGCAGCAGAAGCGCGAGTTCCTGGAGGCCCAGGCCGAGGCGGCGGAGCAGCTCACGGCCCAACTGCAGTGCCTTCAGCAGAGCGCTGCCCCGCGGAAGGCGAAGGGCCTGAAAGGGCTGTGGCAGAGGAAGAGGGCCTGAACGGGGCCGTCCGTTGTCGCAGGGCGGTCCATTGCAAAGGCCCTGACCCGTGCGGAGTGTTGGGTCAAGGCATGTGCTGAGGGGGTCCGGGGGGCGGTAGGGGCGGTCGGATGTCTGGCGGGGGGGCGGGGGGGTCCAGCAAAGCCCTATCCCCCCCCCCCGGTGGGGGCGGGGGGCTATGCGTCTTGCGTTTGGTTGCGTACACGAACGATGCGGTGCCCCCAGAAAGGGGCAGCAAGCGTCCAATTGCCTCGGAGAATGAAAAGTGTGTGGGCACGTGGCCAACAGCCCCCCCCCCCCGCCGCCGATGGACTCGGGGTGTGCATCTGGATGCTCCTGGTCAACGGCACGGGCAACAGCCCCGTCTCTGGGACGGCCGACCCCCGGAGTAGTCCAACAGGACAAGTCATCCGGGGGCTCCGTTGGCACGACCAAACCACGTTCGGACCCACAGGGGGTCGGGATGTGTCAGGGCGAGAGGCCAATAGGCGCCGCCAAAGGCAAACAAACCAACACCGTGGCCTCGTGCCAAACCGCCCCCCCCGATGGGGGTGGGGGCTTGATGGGTTGGTGGGCTGTCCCCTAAACCGGGGCGGGCGGGTCCGGCAATTCATCCCCCGTTGGGTAAGCGCATGCCTCTTTTCGGTTTGAGTGGCACGATGCCGTTGTGGAGTTGGAGAGCGAGACCATTCGCTTTTTGGCACACGCAAGAGCGTGGCGCGTTGTGGAGTGTGACAGGCGGTGCCGCCCGGATGCATTGGCACACCGTCGCGCCGTGTGGCCTTAGCGGGTGTGCGTGCGTGCCCGTGTGGGCACGTGTGGGGGCATTCAGTTGTGACTGCCACGTCTCCTTCGTCAAGAGCGTGGGCTGTGCGCGCGCGTGCGTGTGTGCATGCAAGTGCAAGTGTGTGTGGTTTCGGGGGGGCTAGGGAGGGTGGCATGGGTTGGCTCCAAAATGCAACGCAGGGGTGTATTGGGGTGAAGATGAGGGAAGCCCCGTGCTGCACACCCCCTCCCTCTGTCCATGCCCCTGTCTCGCCTTCTCCCCCTCCCACGCCATGGCCCTCGCACCCCCAGGCTCCGTACCATGACCCAGACCGCTCCGTCCCCTTGCCCTCCCCTCTTTTGACCTCAGAGCCAGCCCCCAAGGGACCTCTCCGTCAGCCGTTCACTGCCGGTTAAGTTCTGCAGTGCTGTTGCGCTGACGGCGTCCCTTGACAGTAGACCAGGAGGACGGGGGAACGCCTCTGCTCGCTAGGGCAGAAGTCACATCCACATCGACATCCACATTCACATCCACATCTACATCCACAGCCACAGCTACATCCACATTTTGATCGCGGACTCTTGTGTCTGTGCGTCGCATTCCACTGCTTTGCTCTCCTGGGGATCCACAGAACCCCAGCTCCACCTTCCGCAAGGTGGTGCCACCACGCCTCCATGGCGGTGTACATGTACAGCTCATTTTTTGAAACGGATTTCCGCTCCTCGACAATGTCCTGCACTTGAACCCCAGGCCGTTGCACCGCCTTTCTGCTGTCGTGTCTGCTGTACGAAACGCGGAGCCACAATTTTTGGCTTAAAATGAAGTTGAAGTTGAAAAGAAGTTGGGCAAAGTGGCAAAGGGGCAAAGGGAAGCACGTTCAAGAGCATCTTCATGGCAGCAAAATAAATTCGGAAGTTTGACGAAGCACCCCCACGCCCCCAAAAAAAAACACAATTCAGACACCGTACAACAATGTCCCTGCGCCAACGAGGGTTTGTCCAAACACCCGCAGGCGTTTGCGCACCTTTCGGAGGCATGAGTTTGGGCGGTTTCGTTTCTTGGTGGGCCCCGGGGAAGCAGTACTGTTGATATGGTTTCGCATGAACTCGTTGCAGATGTGTTATTTGCTTGCGGTGCCTGCCCAACTCCATCCCCGGGCCTCGGAAATGTCAACAAGATGCTCTTCCAGTGCTTTTGCCGTTGTTTGCCAATGGGGGTTGGGAGGGTGTGGGGGTTGTTTAACCTTCTGTGCTATTTTGGCGAACTGTGGCACGAAAACCCGAGTCGAAAAGCTGAGAGCGCCTTGCAAGGCACGGGCATTTTCCAGCTCCATGAACTCCAGGACATGCCTGCAGTTTGGACCATTCGCATATAGTACCCCCCTCCCCTCCCCTGCAATCCCCCCCCACCCGGGAGACCGTCACTTGGCCCAAAAAGTATAGGAAATACGAGGCGCCGAAGGCGCCGAAGAAAAATTTTCTTTAGGTTATACTAGAATTCGGGGGAGGAGACCGTCACTTGGTGACCTTCTCCCCTCCCTCCCCGGGAGACCGTTGCGCGCCAGGGGGGGAGATTGCAAGGGGCGGGGGGGGGGGGTACGTGGGTATGGGAGGTGCACGAGTTGGAGACATTGTTCCTCAAGGCCTGCGGACATCTTGTTTCTCTTGAGAGGGTGCCCGCGCCATTGGGCCCCCCCAGGGCCGGTCGAGCCCTGGGCTGACCGCCCCGTGCGGCCTGCCTTCTGCCGTTGTTCCCCCGATGCATTTGGGCAGTTTGTTGGCGTTATGGGCAGTGACGCGTCATCGTGCTGCTCCGCCCCCGCCTGTCCCCCCGGTCAGACCTGCACGGCCTCTCAATGCCTTTTGGTCATGTCGCGAAATAGACCTCTGAAAAAAAGGAATACCCCAAGCGATGTCCACTGTCGGGTGCGGCCTGCCGACCTCTCGTCCACCCTCAACACCCAAAGCCAGTTTTTTTTCCAGAGGAAGGGGGTGAGGGAGGGTGTAGCCAGGAGGGCTGACGCTGCCATTCCGGAATCAGTGCTCCCCATTTCAAATGGGTAGGCTTCCTCGTGTGACCTTGTGCAACCCGGCCAACACCGAATTGCGCACAGCGGGGCTGGTTGAGCCAACATCGTCATCTCCTGACGCCGTATTGGCGTTGGGTGTGTGCCTCCACGGCCTCGGAGTGCTGGTGGGGCTTCGGCGTTGTCGGGGTCCCATAGTTCGGCATTGGGTTTGACCTGATGTTCGGTGTCACGCCAATGGCCTCAGATCAGCCGTAGCCAGCCAAGCCTTTGTCAGATCCATTATTTTTATAGTTTTGGGAGGTGTTTGCAGGGGAACGCGCGCGCACCCCTGCACAAGGAATCCCTTGCTTTGTCCAAGTCCGCCGTTTAGAGCTGCTAAACCGCGCTTTAGCGTCACGGCCTCACCCCATGTGCGAGAGCAAGATCTGTGGTGTGTGCCATTCCTCCTGCACTGGATCTGCACCAGGCAGCCCCCCCCCCCCCCATCCCCTCAGATTTAGACCTCGGCTCATGCTTATGTCCCGTACCAGACGTCAGTGCTGTCCACGGACTTGTGACTGGCTGCTGACCGTAATACTCCTCCCCTTCGTGCGGCAGCATACTGCCGGTGCCCCCCCCCCCTCCCCCTTCATCGCTGGGAAGGATAGCCCACACAGGATTGAGGGATGGACACCTGCTCAAACATCGTACTGTGGAAGCGCCGAACGTTGGCACGTTGGACAGAGGCGATGAAAGCCGTGAGGCAGGCGCGGCCAGAGACTAATGTGGACACTGCGAACTGACCATTCGAGGCCCTTCATCTCAGGAGCAAGCAACAGGCAGGGATGCATTGGAAGGGGAGGAGGTCCCCCCCCCCCTCCAGGGCGCCCAGACTATGCCTAGCCAGTGTCCCCCTGACGGCAAGTGCCAGCCTCAATGGCATTTGTAACCGACAGCAACCGCCCGCAACCGCTTTGGCAACCTCCTCCAACCGCCTGTCTAACCGCTTCTGGGGCCGCCTCTGAGGTCCTTCTCTTTTAATGCATCCCTGGCAACAGGGTCCAAGGGGATGCTGAACAACGCGAACCATTGACCCCCTGACCCGTCTGTACGCATTTAGAGAACATGAGGCAAATAACTGCCGAACATTGCTGCCTCTGCATGTGTAGAGCGCTTGAATGACCTTCGTGCGCCCCCTTCATCCCCCCCCCCCAACCTCTGTCACACCATTTTGATGCCACAGTTCATCATCCCTTTGATCCCCCAGCCCGAGCCAGAGGTTTGTAGCAAGCAGCAAGCGGCAGCAAGAAGCAGCAAGCCGCACGCAGGAACACGCCAATATTCAAAAACTGTACTCAATGACCTCTTTTCATTTGAGGTGGATGTCCGGGGGGCGGCTTAGGGGAGGCATCGGGCCGTCTCGCACTGCATGCATCGCACACAGCCCTCAGCCCCCGCTGGGAGCCATGACATGTGAGTGTTCCCATAATTTTCATGACTACATGATGGAGGGGCATGAGCGTGCGCCAGTGCATCTGCAGAACACTGCACAGCAGTGTATTGCGGGACTCATCCGCAGGACCTTTCTGCATGTCCGGTGTGGCGAGTGCCTAGTTTGGCACAGTGGTGAGAAGTTTAGCTGCCGAGGGGTCCAGAGGGTCTAGGGTGCAGGTGGGTAGGTGGTGGCTGTGGTGTCCAGGCAGAGGTCAAAGGTTGCCGCTTCGTCTTTCTGTGGAGCTCAGTGAGCAGTATGACTGTGACTGTGACTATGCGAGTAATGGCCTAGGTGGTCCCCTTTCTGGCGCCTGTGGGCTTCCGGCGAGACACCCCTGTGAACAGATTAAGCTGGGGGGTGCCTACCCCCCCGCTCCCTTTGCGCAAGCACGGGCTTGTCCAAGCACGGCGACCCTGTCTGACTGTCGTTTCCCTGACTTTCAGCGTGCTTGCGCAAAGGAGGGGGCAGGTAGTACAGAAGAGCCCAGGGTGCAGTCTCAAGAACACATTAGAAAGGAATTTTTTGGCCTGAAAAAAAGATGTATTCTCCAAAAACAGATGCACACCAGAGCGTACCCAGAGCTGAAAAACTGCAACGTTGTACCACCCCGGGGGGGGGGGGTAGACATACTTCGACAGGCACAATCTATACCTTTGACTGAGATGCAGCATTCAAATGACCTCTGTAGAGGCAAAAGCACAATGTTGAGTATCACAAGCATCCCAAAATTGAAACTTCTTCCGGCAGCCTTTGTTTGTGCATTGAAAACCAATTTTCTCATCAGGACAAGTGACAAAAAGTGCAAAAAAAATCCGTCCGGCAATTGACTCACTGGCATCTACTTTATAGACCAGGGCCTATACCACTGGACCACTGCCTGACACTCTCATACTACTGCTCAGGGACCATGTACAGACCGAGAGATGAGATTTTCTTTTGAAAATTGAGAGATTTTTTGGGTTTCCACGTGACTCCAACTACAGAGCAACCAGAAGGAAGGTGTGTTTGGGGCCTGGGACTGAGATCCAGGGCACTGGGACCTGTTTTGTTGAAAAATTGGTCTGTTGATTTGTTCCGCCGATTTCTTGGGATTTCTTTGCCAATTTTTTTTGGAGGGGTTGAGATTGCAAGGGTATTTCAAGGCAAACTGTGGTACCCTCCACTGATGCAAGCATACAGAACACAGGTGAAGCAACTTTTGTATTAATGCTCTGCCAACATGATTCATGTAACACGAATGTTCTTGCACCCCCCCAGGGGGGAGACCATCACTTGGTGACTGCTACGGGGGGAGATTTCAAGGGTGGGGCAGGGTAATGGCCTTGGTGGTCCCCTTTCCGGTGCCTGTGGGCTTCCGGCGAGACACCCCTGTGAACAGGTTGAGCTGCGGGGTGCCTACCCCCCACTCCCTTTGTGCAACCATAGTTTTGTCCAAGCACGGCGACCCTGTCTGACTGTCGGTTTCCTGACTTTCAGCGTGCTTGCGCAAGGGAGGGGGCAAGTAGTACAGAAGAGCCCAGGGTGCAGTCTTCAATTTTGGGGTGCTTGTGATACTCAACCTTGTGCTTTTGCCTCTACACAGGTCATTTGAATGCTGCATCTCAGTCAAAGGTATAGATTGTGCCTGTCGAGTGGGGGTGATGTAGCCATGTGGCCATGTGCGTATTTTGCTCCACCTTACTCAGTTTTGTATTTGCAGGCGGACTAGGTATCAACCCTATGGACTTTGGCCTCATTTGCCTGAGTCTGTGTGGGGTGAGGAGGAGGCAACCATTGAGGAGGAGGAAAACGATGATGGTGTTTGTTGCTAATTGTGTGGCCATGGTCTTGGTGATATATTCGAGTGTGGCACTTGCCACTTGAACATGTGTGCATCTTGCATGCCCCTGCATAGTTGTACCTGACAAGGCTGAGTGGTTTGTTCATAGAGACATTGGAACACTAATTTGAAGGCAGTTTGGTTGTTATCCTGTGGGCTTTGCTGCTTTGCCACGCTATCAAACAGGTGATAGGGAGGTAATCTTGGGCGAGTATCCCGGCATCTGTGTGTGCAGTATGCATGCAGTGCGCTCGCAGTGCGCATGCAGTGCAACAACTTCCCCTTGGTCTTGATGTGACGTCGAGGGTCTTGAGTATCTTGTGGGCGATCTATCTTCCCCCTCACCCCTGCCTCTGCCTGCCCGAACAAGGAGTGGCGAAGAGAGAGAGTATTGCTAGGCCCGGGCCATCCTCTGGACCTTTGCTTGTTCATTGGCCCTACCGAGCGGGACCATCCCCGCAACCACAAGAGGCATTGACGGAGCCTTTTTCGCTGGTGGCCCGATTTTGTGTTTTGCATGAAAACGTGTCGACCACTTCCTGTCGGTTGGCTGACAACGCTCTCTTGCTTGCCTCACAGGCACCCTCAGTCAGCCCACAGCCGCTGTAGCAGACTCTTGAAGCAGATTTTGTGCACTGAGCACGTGCGGTTCCTGTGCTCAGACGTTGAGCTGGTCGCTGGGCACCGATTTTTTTTCCTTTTGTGGTGGAACCACCACCGTCCTGGCCATCCCTGTCCGCCCGGCACATGCCGCGTCTCATCTGCTGCACATGCCTTTGTGCAGGGCCCGTCCGATGCCTCATGTGAGGGTGTCGGCCTCTGCATGACCACCGTGCCCGACCATCGCCGTGAAGAGCCTGCCGCGTGCGTCGTTCCCTGCGCTTTGTCATGCCGGCCCAGCCCCTCTGAGGCGGCCCCGGCCCCCTCCCCCAGCGCCGCCGTGATATGCCCAAGAAGAAGGCCGCGAAAGCGGCCAGCAGCCCCCGAAGGGCCGAGGCACGGCCCCCCGCCCCAGAGGCCCCCAATGAAGGGGGCTTCAGCCCGTCGATGGCCGCGCTGGCGGACCCGCTGCCCATTCAATTCACGCGGTCGTGCCGCGACGCCACGGATGCCGCCTTGGCCGCCGCGTCGGTCTTCAGCCCCGCGGAGTCGGCGGTGCTCCGGGATTTGAACGCGTGGCCATGTCAAGTGGGCGTGGGGGGCAGCACGTGGGATCTGCAGGTCGGCACCCCCAGACACGCCCCCCTCAGGCACAGTGCCCGGCCACAGCTCACACATCCAAAGCGGCTGGGGACTGAACGGCGCGGCGGAGGTGGCGCCTGCCATTTTGGGGGGCTTGGGCGGGCCCTTCGTCTCCGGCAATACTCTGTACCCACCACTCATTTGATAGGCACTGGCACATCACAATACCATCGCATGGGCTGCACAGCAATTGGCCGGGGGGAGGGCGGCTCAGACACTTTGCCTACTCAACCCCCAGGAGCGGCGAAGCAGTGGAAGGTCTCTGGCCTTCGTCCAAACTGCACTTGTGGATTTCATTGTGGGCACAGATGTGCATCTGGGTTTCTTCATAATTGCCACCAAGGTCAATGGTACGGAGATCTTGTTTGAGGAGGATTCGGCGCGTGAATTCGTCGGCGGTGATGCCTTGTTTTACTACAGGGATCCCGGCGCGACGTAGCAGCGAAACAAGACTGCTAAGCGGGCCGTTCTCAAGCACAACACAAAACCCGCAAAGCGTCCAGGGTATGAACACCACACCAGTAGACGACAGATGCAGTCCAACACGCGGAACAAAGCTACACTCTTGAGGACAGGACGAGCCGTGGGGGAAACCGCAACGCCATGCGGACAGGGTGAGGCACCAAAGGATGAGCCGCATGGTCAGAGCGAGGGAGGGCACTTCGATCGACCCCGCCAAGTTGAGGGGGCTCAGGTAACGCAACCCGAGAAGATGCCACTCGGAAGGGCGGGCCCCTCACACATCCCCTCACCTTTGCAGTGAATGACGCATGCTGCGCTGCAGGGGTGGTCATGGAGGCACTGGCGCCGCGCGCAGTGCATGAGTGCCAGATACCTGTCGTGAGGGACACATTTGTGGTTCGGGCCGCCTCAAGGGGAGGGCGGTAGTCTGCAGCAACAGAAAACGACTTTGGCAGCCGAGGCCAGCGGCTGTGATGTGCACGACAGCCTCCGCGGGTCCTCTGTTGAAGCGCCTGCCGCACTGTGTGACCATGGGCCGGGGGGGGAAGGGGGGGGTGTCACGGGAGGGTTTTGGATGGGACAACGGGAGCACTCGAGTCTGTCTGTTTCAGCCTTCCGTCTTTGGTGCCTCGTGTGCACACGGGGACGCCTCCGGGCGTGGCCGTCTCCCCCTGCATCAGCCGGCACCCGGGGGGAGGCGGGGGGATTTCGTGGAAATTGGTGGCAACATTCCCCCCTGGCGACATCCGGGGGCTTTGGGAGTGCAGTGTGTGCGTGAGGCAGCGCAGGCTTTGGGATATGCAAGGGTGGCGAAACTTTCCCCGGCGGAATAACCCTCGCACGAGGCTATCCCCCCCCTCCCCCCTGTATCAGAGGCAGCTCATCCTCTCACGACGTGCCAGACCCAATCTCACAGTCGTTTGTGGGATCACCGTAGAACTGGACGGCTCCGAACCTTGACTCCGAGAAGTCACCTTGAGCCCCATACAGTGAGGGGCTATGCCAGCTCATCGTGGTCTGCCCCCTCTCAGAGGCGCCCCCAGAAGCGATTAGGCAGGCGGTTGGAGAAGGTTGCCAGGGCCGTTGGGGGGCGGTTACTGTCGGTTACAAATGCCGTTTAGGCTGGCACTTGCCGTCAGGGAGACAGTGGCTGGGCGCCCTGGAGGGGGGGGGGGGGGGGGGCAATGCATCCCTGTCTGCCCCCCGCCGCCCCCAAAAAAACCCATGAACACAGGAGCTGTCTCTGGGCGACGGTATTGGTGATGGTGGAGATGGCGAACTCTGGGGGTTGCTCTGGGGAAGGGGGGGGGGCGGAGGTGGTGGAGTGGGCCGCACCGAAGGAAAGTCGCGCGACACAAAAGGCGGTGTACTGTGCCCCCCTTCCCCCCCCCCCCGCCGGCACTGGGCCGCGCTGCACCGCAGGTCCGCACCCTCGACCGGGGGGCGCCCCGGACGGCGCTGTTCCTGCACGGCCTCGGCCCCGACCGCAGCGGGGCCTTCTTCGCAAAGTGGTGGTGCGTGATGGCGGTCGAGGGCTACAACGTGTTGGCCCTGGACATGCCGGGGCACGGCCGCTCCTGCGAGAAGCCCCTGCCCACGCGGTCGGGGCACGACGGGGACCTGGTCCTCGCGGTCCTCGCTGCCTTCGGGGCTGGGCCGGAGCGGCCGGTCACGTGCTTCGCGGACGCCGGGGGCGTGCAGGCGTTCCTGTTGGCGCTGCGGGCCCGCCCGGCGCTCTTCGGCGGGCACCACGTGCTCCTGAACCCGATCGTCTCAGACACTGCTGGCGCCGACGCACTGAAGGCGGTCATGGAGGCGGAGGTACGTGCCCGTGGGCCGGGCCCTCCCACGTGCCCCGGCCAAAGGCCTAGTCAGCCTCCGGGGGGGGGGGGGGGTGCCTGTTGTTCCGAGGCCAGTGGTGGAGACAGAGTGTATCCCCAAAAACTGTAACTACTGTACCCAACCTTATCCCAAGCTCCAGAACTGTGTACCCCATGTGTATCCCAACTTTTTCTTCATTTGTGGTCCTACATGCTCCATTGCCCAGTCCTTGGTTCGCTTGCGGCTCTTCTCCAGACACGATGAAGCAATTACCTTTGAGGCCGCATCCTACAAGTTTTGGGGACAAGGTGCATGTTGAGACAGCATGTATCCCGTGGGGGATGGCCAAGATCTCATTCTTTTTGTTCTTGGTTTTCAGTGCACCACATGTGTACCCCAAGAGAGCGCATCGTGTGCTGCGCCCGCAGTGCGAAAACGCCCCCCAAGGTTCCAGAGTGCGTGTCCTGTGTGTATGCCAAAACCAAGAAGTGTGTGTCCCGGGATGTTCCTGCTACGCACTATCTCCACCTCTGCCCGAGACACACACCCCAACCCTCAAATTCCATGAGCCAAGCGGCCACCGCCCTCAGCCCCCCCCTTCATCAATAATGCAAGCTCCATCCCGGTCCGCCAGGGCTTTGGGGATGGGCGGGGGGCGCTGGGCCTGCAGTGGTGAGGCCATTGCACTTGCCTGTCCATGCAAAAGGCATATTGGCGCATTGGGTTGCTTGCCAAACCTGTTAGGTCCACCGTAGACACCAAAGAGGGTTATGAAACCAAGACTAGTGCCACCAGCTCGGTGACCCTAATCAAGACTGAATATTGGGACCGAGCTGGTGGGGGAGGGAACATCAGCTATGACTGGTGAGGGACATCAAGAATGATTCACACATTGATGGCTCTTGACAAAGTCAAATCAGCTTGCAAGTGAACCCCATCACCACAAGGCCCACTTTCAAGGCTTGTCGGACTTCTGAGGGGCCAAAATGCCCCAAAATGGGCTCAAAATGGGCTCATTTCACCCGTTTGTGCACCCCAAATGGTCTAGGATGAGGTTTGGAAAAAAAATGCGTTTTTGACCCATTTTTGACCCATTTTTGGTCCCAAAACAGCCCATTTTCAAGGCATTTTGGGATTTTCGGAGGACCAAAATGGGCCACCACAAGCTCAAAACGGTCCAAAAACACTTGTTGTAGCGTCGCGCATGGTCTACGACCATTTTTGAGAAAAGTCATCTTTTTGCCCCTACTGGACCCTGTTGACCCATTTGGGCACCCACCTGTTTGGGCTTGAGCTTGCAGCTTGCCGCAGCCTAGTGGGCCTAGGTATTGGGGTCTAGGCGTCCGTTTGGGCAATTCTGAGGGGTGGAAACCACAAAAAGTGGGGGATTGCGGGTGGAGTAGGTGCCCTCGGAATCGCATTTTGAGCCATGTAGCCAAAGATATGGCCTATTCTTGGTTTGTGGTTGTCGGCATTTGGAGCTTCTGGGGGCCTTTTTGGGCCGTTTCCGGACATATCATGGAGTTAGAGGGCCGCAAGGAGCTCGTTGACACGGGGAAGTCGAGCCGCACGTGGAGTGTGCCCACCGTTTCCCTTCGTTTGGCCGTTTCGAATGTGTTCTAGGGGCTTTTTTGGCCCAAAAATGGCTGTTTTTGGCCCTAAACTGCAGTTGTTGAAACTGAGGTCCGCCACTTGCGAATCCCGTTCTCGGCCGCCACGGTCAAGTTTCTTGCTCAAACTTTGTGTGATTGTACTTCACACCCATAGGTATCATGCACCGAAAGTTCACCCAAATCTGAAGCACCACGACGGAATTCTGATTTTTTCTCATTTCGCGCGTGCTGCTGCTTGCTGCTTGCTTGCTTGCTAAACGTGTTAGGTCCACCCTAGACACTAAAAAGGGTTATAAAACCATGACTGGTTCCACCAGCTCGGTGACCCTAACCCTAACCCGTTGCCCTTTGTGGGCTCTTTGTTATGGTGGAGTTGCGCCCGACGGGGGTGTTGCCCCTTTTTGAGCATGGCCTTGTGGGCAGCAAGCAGCAAGCAGCAAGCAAGCAGCAAGCAACAAGCACGCGCGAAATGGGGGAAAATCACAGCTCCGTCGTGGTGCTTCCGATTCGGCCAAAATTTTGGTGGATGCTGCCTATGGGTGTGAGGGACAACCACACAAAGTATGAGCCAGAAACTCAACGATGGCGGCCGGGAACGGGCGTTGCAAGTGCCGGACCTCCATTTCAAAATCTGCAATTTGGGGCCAAAATCAGCCTTTTTTTTTGTTGCCCAAACCTGCCCTAGAACTTGCTGAAAACGGGCAATCGTAGGGAAATAGTGGCTACTGTACACATGCTGCTAGACTTCCCCGTGCCCAAGGGCCCTCTAGGGCCCTCTAACTCCACAATATGTCCGCGAACTGCCCCCAAAAGGCCCCCAAAAGCCCCAGAATTTGTGCACGTTGGCCGCCGACAGCCACAAACCAAAAATAGACCATATCTTGGGCTACGTGGCTCAAAATGTGATTTCGCGGGCACCTAGTCCACCCGCAACCACCCACTTTTGGTGGTTTCCGGCCCTCAAAATTGCCCTGACCGACACCTAGACCCCCGTACCTAGGTCCAGTGGGCTGTGGCAAGCTGCAAGAGGTAGCCCAAAGAGGTGGGTGCCAATATGCGTCAACAAGGTCCACCGGGTGCAAAAAATTGACTTTTTTCAAAAATGATCGTGCACCACATGGAATGCCAAAACAAGTGTGTTTGGTTGGTTTTGAGCCCGTGGTGGCCCGTTTTGGCCCACCTAAGGCCCAAAATGCCTTGAAAATGGGCTGTATTGAGACACCAAATAGGTCAAAAAGACGTGTGTTTTTCCAAAAAAATGATCCTAGACCATTTGGGGTGCCTAAACAAGTGAAATGAGCTCTTTTTGAGCCCATTGCAAGCCATTTTGGCCGCTCCAGAGGTGCAAAATGCCTTGAAAATGGGTTTTTTTGCGACCCAAAATGGGCCAAAAACGGGTCAAAGAGGTGTCACTGTGCTTTTCTAGACATGATCCTAGACCATTTTGGGTGCACAAACAAGTGAAATGAGCTCTTTTTGAGCCCATTGCAAGCCATTTTGGCCGCTCTAGAGTCACAAAATGCCTTGAAAGTGGGCCGCTTTGGGACCAAAAATCAGTCAAAAATGGATCAAAAATGTGTTTTTCCAAAGATACTTTTGGACTATTTGGGGGGTGCACAAACAAGTGGAATGAGCCCATTTTGAGCCCATGTTGAGCAAAGTTGGCCCCTCTCAAGGCTGAAAGGGCCTTGAAAATGGGCCGCTTTGGGACCACAAGTGGCTCAAAAACGGGTCAAAACCATGGTTTTCCAAAAATGATCCTAATCTAGTTGTGGTGTCCAAATGGATGAATACGGCTCATTTTGAGCCCCTTTTTGAGCCGCTCTCATCCACTTTCCAGTGCGTACCTCATATGTCGTTAAAGTCTCCTAGACGATGTTCCTTCCCCCACCAGCTCAGTCCCAATATTCAGTCTTGATTAGGGTTAGGGTTGCCTGCAAAAGGCGTGAACAAAGCCCCGTCGCCCAACCGCAACCGACATCGCCTGAGGATTCTTCACATCCGCAGCAATGGAAGGCTTGTCACATTCGAATGTCTTCGATGTCCACCGCAAATGGGATTTAGGGCTAAGGGTGGTTTTAGGGGAGACCAAAGGGCATGGGGAAAATTGGCTGGTGCGGGGGGGCGGGGGGTGTCATGCGAGCCCCCCAAAGGAGGGGGGGATGGGGCTCTCGTGACAGACCAGTCCCAAGAGGCTATTCTAAAACCTCTAATGATGACTCACCAATTGCGCCGCGGAGCGGCCTGGAAGATTTTTTTTTTTCAAAAAAATTTCCCCCGTGATACACACCTCAAAATGATCAGCGCATTGTGGGGGATCATTTTGAGCCATATGTTGGGGTACCTCAGTCCCCCCCCCCCCCCCCCCAACTTCCCCTGTCAGCCCGGGGGTCGCCGTCAGCCCGTCGGGGGGTCCCCGTCACAGGAGCCCAGAAGGGGGGGGGGTCCGGGAAAGGGGCTCGACCCCCCCCCCCTGCACAAGCCAATTTTCCCCCAGCCAAGTCCCCACTTTCCTCGGCGCCCCGACTGGCAATGCTGTCTGTGCCTGCGCATGATGCCAACTACTGGGCCACGCTGGTGGCCACGAATATTTGACCTGTCAAACTACTTCTGGAGCCTCGTGTTGCCTGAGAACCATTTTGATGCATTTCGGGTACAGGCTGGTGATGGTGTTTAGTCTCTTCTTTGTTTGCCTTTTGGGTGGCGCCCTGTGTCGTGTCACTTGGTGCTTGGTCATCTTGTTGGGTCCGGCTCCCAGCTCAATAAAGCAGCATTGGTATGTTATGATGTCATTTTGGTGATGCTCTGTCGAGTCCTCCCGCTTGTAGGACCTGTGGTAGGGCATGGGTTGCATGGACATTCTTTGCCTCTCCGCTCGGGTTGTGTACCTGGTCATGTAGCCATTTGTTCTCCCCCACTCCCACTTTGGGAGAGCCCAACACGGCACGGGTTATGTAGCCATATGCAGCGGGGGGTTTTCCTCCTCTGCGCACTTGGAGCCCTCCTCGTAAGAGGGAGAGATCCCCATGGATACAGAGCCTCGCCCTAGCGTGGTCCCGAGAATGGGGGGATCACCATGTATAAGCCGGGCCATATCCAGTTCCCCTGGATGGGGAGGAATCCAAATAACTCCGTAAATCCCACCGTATCATTGCCATAATGGTGAGGGCCCCCCATAATCGAGTTGGATCAGCCCTGTGCAGTAACGTGTCTTCTTGAACAGATTCCTGAAGCCCACAGCACACGATTTCCCCAAATAACGTCAGTCTTCTCGCGGTTCTGTTCACAATGTCTGTCTGCCAGGAAACGTGTCTAGCCTGACGTGAAAATGCTGCATGCCAGCGTCCCTTTCTTGACAAGGCTGCTGGCCCCGATTTCTGTCCTTTCTCCTGCCAAAAGGTCCAAAGGGTGCCCCAAGCGTTCCTGTGCACCGTGGCGACCACGTTCAGGGCTTCTGTGCCCACACCGCCGTTTGTGTGCAGTGGCGGTGCCCTTCCGCGGGGGATCCGGGGGGGTGGGGGTGGGGGAGTGAGGGCCCTGTCCCTTGAGGGCTTTGCAGGGGACCGTTGTACTGCAGAGGGGCTGGGAGGAGTAGCACATGCCCCCCCCCCCCCCCGCCCAGTTTGGCCCCAGCTGATGACCCGCAGGTTGTTCCCACCCCCTCCAACACGGTCACGGTGTGCCCATCCTGGTGGGTGGGTGTGTGTTCTCATTGCCAAAATCTGTTCACCGAGTTTGGGCCAACAAGAACGCAGAGGGGGCGTTTTGGGTCTTGTCGTGGTTGGGACATGGGGAATGCCATGCACGCAGTGCGCACGCAGTGCAAAGTTTTGGATGTCGGCCAATACTCGAACCCTAGTTTTGGCCCCTTTTGACAAGTTTTTGGTTCCATACAAGGGTTTTTTGGCCTCCCAAGCATTTAGGACATGGCATATTTGAATTGTCAACCATTTCCTAGATTCTTGTCCATTTTGGAATGTAAATTGTGTAAATGCCCCTTCCCTGTGGCAGAGTCTGCTGGGGCTGTGTAGCCAATTCGCCGAGACCGGCACCTGAAGATCTGTGCATACTTGAGGGCAAGACAAGGGCGACATTTCCAAAAATCATTGGGCCCCAACCGTCCGGTGCTATTGAGGAAACCGGGACAATCTTTGAATCCACGCTTTGTTGCGTGGTGCATCATGGTGACCCCCGGCGTAGGTTTTGAGTTTTGATTTTGTTCCCTTTGTCGGGGACCCCCGAGAATGCAGGGGTGACGTAGCATTTCCGCCCTCTTTTGGGCCCCAACCGTCCGGTGCTATTGAGGAAACCGGGACAATCTTTGAATCCACGCTTTGTTGTGTGGTGCATCATGGTGACCCCTGGCGTAGGTTTTGAGTTTTGTTTGTTTTGTTTTTGTTTTTGTTGCCAAATGTCAAACGGGCACCCTGAGCTTGGTATGTGGTGATACAACTTCAAGGTGTCTGCCGCGGAACTACTGTATTTCGTGCTACGTTTGTAGAAAACACATGTCAATCCCCGCGGACCTTGAGGAGTTTGTGGTACGACGGGATCAACGTGGTCCTTCGCGAACACATGGACAGTTTTTTGATTTCGAAATTGGTGCGCATGACGGCGCCTATAAGGGCCGCTTGCACACCGCTGTACCTTATATTGGTCGGAAAACTTTGACTGACGACCAACAAGAGTATAATGATGTCCATGGCTTCTATCGTGCAAGGGTGGAGCACCTCTTTGCACGGTTGTGGCAATGGAGGATTGTCCGCAATGTCTGGACACGCTCTGCAACGGAGCTGCACGGCCATGTGCGTATTTTGCTCCACCTTACTCAGTTTTGCATTCGCAGACAGACTAGGTATCAACCGTATGGACCTTGGCCTCATGTGCCAGAGTCTGTATGGGCACAGGCGGAGGCAACCGTTGTAGAGGAAGAAAATGATGACGGTGTTTGTTGCCAATTGTGTGGCCACCGTCCCGGTGATATATCCGAGTGTGGCACTTGCCACTTGAACATGTGTGCATCTTGCATGCCTTTGCATAGTTGTACTTTATAAGGCTGATTTCCTTGTTCTAAGGACACCGGATTACCAAGCTGCAGGCAGTTTTGTTGTTCTGATTTGGGCTTTGCTGCTTCGCCGTGCTACTGGACAGATGAGTGGTATTCTTGGGTGAGTATCCTAGCCTCTGCGTGCGCAGTATGCACGCAGTGCGCACGCAGTGCGCACGCAGTGCAAACACTTAGCCATGGGCAGTCACTGTCTGGTACTTGACTAGTAATTACCCCCCCCCCCCCTCGCAGGAGAGGCCGGCAGCGGACTTGACAGGGAGCGGCCCCTCTCCTGCCCCTCTCCTCTTTGCCAGCTTTTGCCGGGTTTGGGAAGTTCTTTGCTCGAGGGCATCCTCCGCTGTCCGCACCCTCTCGACTGCCCCGCGACCCCCTCTTCCCGTCAGGGCATCGACCTGTTCGTGTACATCGCGGAGACGTGGGGCAAGGGCGACCAGCCCATGAACGTGGGGCTGTGCGGCAAGTTCTTCGAGTACTGCGAGGCCATGCCGGACCGCGTGGAGATGGTGATGCTGAAGTGCCCAGATGTCCACGGCATCGTCGTGGGCCAGAGGCCGCCCGAGTACATGGTCGGGGACCGGGTGCCCGTTAAGGGAGTGGCCCGCCGCCCCGCCTTCTACATGTTGAGGCCCTCAGACGAGTGCATCGCTGAGGTCATGGGCTATATGCAGGTGTGCCCCCCCGCGCCCACCACGACCCACCGGGGCTGTCCTTAAGAAGCCAGATTTTTTTTTTTTGCTAAGGGCAGCCCTGAAGGACAGCCCCCAGGGACCACCAACCGCCACCAACCGCCAACCGCCACCAACCGCCAACCGCCACCAACCGCAAACCGCCAACCTTCGAAGTAGAGAAGGTCCCATCACCATGAAACAGAGAGCGTCCCCGTGAACCTTCGTTTCCGTTGGCGTTACGAAGGCCTTTTTTGTTCCCCTTAAGGACAGCCCTGCCACCCACGGGGTCACGGACTGCGTGGGATATGCAGCGGCCCGCTGATGGGGAGCACCCGTTGCATCGGAGGCCTCTGGTCAACACAGCCCACGAGGGTGCGGGCGAGCCACTGACACCTCGAGTGACGGAGGAGGGGGGGGGGGGCTCCGGGGTCCCTTGACAAATGACACATGATACTTGATACATGACTCAAAACGACCCCCGCACTGCCCTGATCATTTTGAGTCATATATCATGAGGAGTGCAGCGAGTCGTCTGCGGCGCAGTGCCGCGTGGGCCGGTGCGTGCCGCGTGCGCACTGGAGCTCATTGCCTCGTCACGGTATCACGCCGTCGCGTGCTCGGCGGGCCCGTGGCCGGCAAGGGGCTCGGTGGCACACCCCCAGCGGGGGGCTGGGGGGGGAGGCCGAGGGAGTGTGCCGCTTGGTACCTCCAGGGGTACGCACTGCAAGAGGACCTCAGTGCAGGAGGAGCTCAGTGGTGCGCTTGGCACTGCGGTGTCGGATTGTGTGCGGTTGAATGTGCAGGGCAATGGGGGTGGGGGGTGCCATCAAGGCCGAGGGAGTGGGCCGGTCGGTACTCGGGGGGTACGTACGTGTTTGGGTTTGTACGAGTGCCCCAATAGAATGTTGTCTGTGGTCTTTCTTTGGCCACTGACGAGCGATCTCTTCCGCTTGCGCTGTGTCACATGCAGTCTTCTCACCGGGGGGGGGGGGGGGAGCAGGTGAGCGACTGTGCTGGTGGCAGGCACTCACAGCAGGGTGCTGTGAATGGCAGGGGCTGTAAAGAAGTGCAGTACAGAGCAGTGAAGTGCAGTGGAATGTAGTTCGAAGTGCAGTGGAATGTAGTTCAGCGCAGTGCAAGGCAGTGGGGTGCAGTGAAGTGTGGTAAAACGTGGTGTCGTGCAGTAAAGTCAAATGAAGTGCACTGACATATAAACACGACCTCCAGACAACCAACAACAACAATCCAGAGGCCTCTAGGAATGACCCGGAACTATCCTGAAGCGTCTGGGAAGTGACTGCAGCCGTTTGGAAGCCATGCGCCATTCACAAGACGCACGCCGAACCCTCTGGGACTGACAACCATGGGAGGAGGGGGTTGTGCCAGACCCACCCCCCCCTTTCCCCGGGGCGGACTCACTATGAGACATTGCCGTCTATGTACAGTCATGAACAAACAAAGGGTGCACGTCACGCACATGTTGTGCATCATGTACAAAATTCTACCCGTTCACTAGAGGCATAGACCAAGCATCCCTAATTTGAGGCCTGATCAAGACTGAATGTTGGGACCGAGCTTGTGGGGGGGGGGGACTCAGGGGGTGCGGCTCCGCGGGTCCTAGGACGCCAACTACCCCCCCCCCCCCCCTCTCCCCCAAGGGGCTTCCGGCCGACAGTTAGTTGCCAAAGGTGCCGCCCTTAGGAGTCAATGGGCGCCCCACGCTCCATGGGCACCAAAGGAGCCCAAAGGAAAATTTTGTCCATTTTGGACATTATCCTTAATCCCAACCCTGACCCTAACGCCCACCCCAACCCTCAGCCTAGTCCTACACCTACCCCTCCCTACCCATAGCCCTAAACCTAACCAGGCTTGAATATTGGGACCGAGCTGGTGGGGGAAGGAACATCGTCTAGGAGACTTTAACGACATATGAGGTACACATTGGAAAGTGGACGAGAGTGGCTCAGGAAGGGGCTCGGAATCAGCTGTATTCATCCATTTGGACACCACAACTGGACCTGGATCATTTTTGGAAAGCCATGGTTTTGACCCGTTTTTGAGCCACTTGTGGTCCCAAAGCGGCCCATTTTCAAGGCCCTTTCAGCCTTGAGAGGGGCCAAATTTGCTCAACATGGGCTCAAAATGGGCTCATTCCACTTGTTTGTGCACCCAAAATAGTCCAAAGGTATCTTTGGAAAAGCACATTTTTGATCCATTTTTGACTGATTTTTGGTCCCAAAGCAGCCCTTTTTCAAGGCATTTTGTGACTTTGGAGTGGCCAAAATGGCTTGCAATGGGCTCAAAAAGAGCTCATTTCACTTGTTTAGGCACCCCAAATGGTCTAGGATCATTTTTTTGGAAAAACACATTGTTGTCCCATTTTTGGCCCATTTTGGGCCCCAAAACTGTCCATTTTCAAGGCATTTTGGGATTTTAGGAGGGCCAAAACGGGCCACCACGGGCTCAAAATGTGCCAAACACACTTGTTTTGGCATTCCATGTGGTGCAAGATCATTTTTGAAAAAAGTCAATTTTTTTTGCACCCGGTGGACCTTGTTGACCCATTTTGGCACCCACCTCTTTGGGCTACCTCTTGCAGCTTGCCACAGCCCACTGGGCCTAGGTACGGGGGTCTAGGTGTCGGTCAGGGCAATTTTGAGGGCCGGAAACCACCAAAAGTGGGTGGTTGTGGGTGGATTAGGTGCGCTCGAAATCGCGTTTTGAGCCACGTAGCCCAAGATATGGTCTATTTTTGGTTTGGGGCTGTCGGCGGCCAACGTGCACAAATTCTGGGGTTTTTGGGGGCCTTTTGGGGGCGGTTCGCGGACATATTGTGGAGTTAGAGGGCCCTTGAGGGCCCTTTGGCACAGGGAAGTCTAGCAGCATGTGTAGAGTAGCCACTATTTCCCTACGATTGCCCGTTTTCAGCAGGTTCTAGGGCGGTTTCCGGCAACAAAAAAAGGGCTGATTTTGGCCGTAAATTGCAGATTTTGAAATGGAGGTCCGGCACTTGCGACGCCCGTTCCCGGCTGCCATCGTTGAGTTTCTGGCTCATACTTTGTGTGGCTGTCCCTCACACCCATAGGCAGCATCCACCAAAATTTTGGCTGAATCGGAAGCACCACGACGGAGCTGTTATTTTTCCCCATTTCGCGTGCTTGTTGCTTGCTGCTTGCTTGCTGCTTGCTTGCCAAACTTGTTTGGTGCACCCTAGACACTAAAGAGGGTTATAAAACCAAGACTGGTTCCAGCAGCTCGGTGACCTTGGCCCTAACCCTAGCCCTAGGTTGAACCCTAGGCTAGGGTCAGAGTTATTTTTTGGGTCCAAAATGGAGAGACATAATGTGCCATGAACGAAATACGGGGGATGTTCTCCAGCCTAATGAACATGGTAGTATGGTTAGAGGGACGGCAAGGCGAGGTAAAGGGAGCCTTCGATGGACCAAAGCTTGGCCTTGGGGGCATATACCCCCCAAACCCCACTAAATCGCCCCACCTAGACCCCCTCCCCAACCAACCAACCATCCCAGACCCCCCCCCCCCCAGGCAAAAGCCCCCCCCCAACCCCCCAACCCCCCAACCCCCCAACCCCCATGGCCTCTCGCGGAACCCCCCCCCTCAAGGGGGCCTTCGGCCAACGGTTCGTTGGGGGGGTAGTTGGCGTCCACACCCGAGGAGTTGCCTCCCCCATGGGGAGGGAATGTCACTTACGGGGCTGAATAAGGATGCATATTGAGGGACACCAAGAATGGTTCCCCCCACTTCCCCTGTTATACCGCCCTTGAAACCCTTCCTCGCTCGCTTCGCTCACTCGAACTCCAGCACTCTTGCCGTACCCCTCCCCTATCACCCTTCCCCACGCAATTCCCCTGGACCCCTGTGTGCTGCATATCATTCCCAAAGTTGCCCATTTCAAGGCTTTTTTGGAGCTTGTATGCGCTCATGTGGGTCCAAAATGGCTCCGCTCGCTCAAGAGACATGCCCCGCATCACTCCTCTTGCATCCCTCACCCATCACGCCTCCAAGCGCATTCCTTGCGGACCCCCTTTGCCGCACTGCACCGTCAGTCCCAAAATTGTCCATTTCAAGATTTTTTGGTAACTTGCATGGGCTCATATGGGTACAAGATGGTTCAAAATAGCATTGAAGTACCCCAAGCGGTGTGCGAACAACTTTGGAAGAACTCATTTTGGACCGCTTTTGGACCCACCGGTGACCCTGTAACCCGGGCATGTTGGGGTTCGGGGAATCAAAGAAGCAGACGTCGGCATACACCTCGCGGCTCAGCTGGCTGGTGATTTAGTACCGCCGCTCCTTGAAGTCCGCGCGGATCACCTCCATCACCGCCTCCGCGCCGTGGTCTTGGGCCCCCTGTGGCACAAGCAGGTGCACTATGCACATTGCACCACTCCACCAGGCATTGCAGGGTGTTGACTGAGCAAAAAAAGGTTGGAAGAGATCCCCTTCATCATTATTTATTATCACAAGGGTGCCCAATGCAATCCATGGCATTCAAACACAGCACATTCCCCTTGGGCCTGCCCCCCCCCCCCCCCCCATACGCACTGCCGGTCCTAAAATTGCCGATTTCAAGGGGTTTTGGGAACTCGCGCCAACTACTGGGCTGCGCTAACACGGCAACGACACCATAAGTAATGCCGGCCGCAGCGGCTGTCAGAACACACTGACCCCACAACCATGCGCCTGTCCAGGGCCCCATAAAGAAACCGCAACCCGACGGAATGTTGCACATGGAAGCAACACACGCCTCCCCCCCCTCTCTTCCAATACATAGCACTGTGTTCCGGTACCCCCCAATGCCCCTGTGCAGAGCCCCCGGAAGCAGCCGGTGGTGGTGGTGGACGTGGCCGCCCCCTCCAAGACGGCGCTGGAGATGGGCAAAGTGAACGAGAACTTCCGGGTGTTTGTGCGCGTGCGGCCGCTGCTGAAGCGGGAGGAGGAGCGTGGGGCGGTCGGGTGCCTGAAGGTCTCGGACGTGGAGGGCTTCCCCCGTGCGCCCCCACCGCAGCGCATCCGCGTCAAAGACCCCCGGCCGGCGGGGCAGGACAAGCAGCTGTTTGCCCATCATCTGTTCCGCGGCGAGTTCGTGTTCGACCGCGTCTTTGAGAGCGATGCCTCTCAGGTCCGGCTGCCTTCACACGCCCTCCGCCCGGGCCCTGCGGTCCGCGACCCGCCCTCCGCGCCCGTCCTCCTTGGCCCAGGGGGGAGGGTCTGCACGGCGTGCGCGCGCGTCCCAGAGAACGTATAGTTTGTTGTCCCACTGTGCACTGGTTCGTTCCGAGGCGAGTGGAGAGTGATGGTGTCACCAGATCAATTGCACCCCCCTGCCCTAATGCCTCACGAGTCCGAAGATGCAACCGCAGTACAGTGAGACACGTGGTGGGGCTCAGCCGGTACTCGGTACAAGGACTCCATTGATCCCCAACCTCATCCCCGTGCCCATGCCTACCCCCGCCCCAGGTACCAATTGTGTGGACAGGCCCCCCAAAGTGCCTGTTGAACAGTAGTTCTTTCTTCTTGTAGGGTTTGGTGTTGTTGGGGTTCTAAGAGCACTCCTCCTGCGCCTGTGGCGCGCGAGCGTTACTCCCCCCCCCCCCCAGTGCAGCCTCTCCTGCGTCTCAAACACGGGTCACTTGCGTCGCGCGCAGGTGGACGTGTTTGAGAGCGTGGGGAAGCCGCTGGTGGAGGCGGCGCTGGAGGGCCTGAACGTGACGATGTTCGCGTACGGGCAGACGGGCACAGGCAAGACTTTCACGATGGACGGCCCCCCGGGCGACGAGGGGCTGATGCATCACTCGATCCACATGCTCTTCGCCGGTCTGGGGGGAGGCAAGGCCGTGTCGATCCAGTACGTCCAGCTCTACAACGCGGACTTCAAGGACCTGCTCGAACCCGAGGCCCCGAAGAAACTGACGGTGGAGGAGGGCCCGGCCTTCATGACGGTCCGGGGGGCCGCGGTGCTGCGCGCGGCGTCGGCCGACGCGCTCCTGAGGGCCGTGGCCAAGGGGGCCGCGTACCGGGCCTCCGGCAAAACGAACATGAATGACGCGTCGTCGCGGTCGCACGCGATCCTGCTCGTCATGATTGCGGAGGAGGCCAAGCCCGAGGCCGCGAACGCCATGTACCTCGTGGACCTCGCGGGGTCCGAGCGCACCAAGCGGTCCGGCGTGGAGGCATGATATCCCGCCCCCCTTCCCTCCCTCTCCCCCCCCCCATTGTCAGCCCCCCCCCCCCTCCCTCCTGTCTGTCCCTCCAGCCGTCCCATGTCGTTCCATGCGTGTTCCTTGACTCCTTCCTGTGGCATCTTCCTCGGCGTCCTGTTCGTTTCCTGCCTCCGCCCATCTATCCCTCTCTCCGTCCGTCGACCCCCGGATCCCATCGTCCATCCCAGATTTGCTCTGATCCCCCCCTCCGTCCCTCGCTCCCTGGCTCCCTCCCTCCCTCCCTCCCTCCCTCCCTCCCCCCGGTGGGACTCCCCAGCAAGCGTGTATGCGCCAGGCCACTGGGGTCACCCAGCCCATGGGCAGGCACCACCCTATGGGTGCAGCATATGGGTGGCACAACACAACAAAACACCACCCCACAACCAGAACAAAGCCAGCACGCGAACCCCAGCAAACCCCGTTGCCGGCAGCACCATGAGAAATACATTAGGAGATGGGCCTGGGAGGCCGTGTAAACGGTGTGGTGCCCGGGTGTCACCGTCAGGGGCTAACGCTGGGAAGGGAAAAGGTACAGGGTGGCACTGGTGAAAGACAAGCAGTACAAGGGACGCGCAATGGCCATCGGATGGATGACAGTATGGATGAATGGTGCAGAACACGAACCAGTGTTGTGCCTTGTTGCGTGTAAGGAGGGGATTGGAATGAAGTAGGCCAAAGAGAGATTGCCAAGCAAGCCTAGAGCAATAGCCCTAGGAGATACAGATGCCTGGGCAGCCGTGCAGCTCACCGACCTACGCGCAGCACATCCCTCCCCCCCCTTCCCTCCCTCCCTCCCTCTGTCCCACCCTCCCTCTGTCCCCCCATGCTTCCTGTCTGTTGTCTACGTCCCTGTAGGATACCTTGAGCATGAACCAGTGCTTCACCTGCGCACATGCACACACGTACAAACGCGCGCGCACCCCCCCCCCCCCGTGCGCGCATAAAGCACGGGGAAGTCGAAGCGTGCTGCTCAGAGGATGGTGATTAACTGGCGTTTAGTTGGGGTTGGGGGGCCGGGGCGCGGGGCTTCTCACGCCCGGCCAGCACCCGCTGTTCCCGTCAGGGCCTAGGGACATCCATCAAATGGCATTCGCCCCATCCACTTTTCTCTGTGTTAATGCCCCCAAAAAGCACTCAATGCGTTGCTCTCGGTTGCTCTCGGCCGATGCCGCTGACTCTCCGTCCGTCGGTTGCCGGCGGTTGTCCTCCGGGTTGCCCTACGAAAGCCCGTGGGGCCGGTCACACGGTGACGCTGGAGAACCGTCGCACGCTCTCCGCCTGTGGCCTGCATCCGCGACAGGACTGCGCCGCGCAGGACTACCCCTTCAATAAAGACCATCGGCACGCCCCCCCCCCCCCCCCTTGCCTCTCTTCTTCTCTCCGGACTGGCTTCCCTCCGCCCACCACTGTCTCCCGGTGTCGCTAGGGGCAGCGCTTCACCGAGGCGACCGCCATCAACACTGCACTCTCCGCGCTGGGGCGGGTGGTCACAAATTTGGTGGCGAACGACGGCAAGCCCCAGGGGCACATCAGCTACAAGGACAACCCCCTGACGTACCTGCTCAAGTGCGGCATCGGCGGCCGGTCCCGGACCGCGCTCATCTGCTGCATCACTTCGGCCGAGGACTCGATGGAGGAGACCATTCAGACGCTGCGCTTCGCGCTGCAGGTCCGTCGCGGCTGCTCCCCTGTGTTCTTGGCTGTTCTAGGCCGCGTCTGTTGTGTGTTGCCCTCGGTTTTCTTTTCGGTTGCGGGCTGTGCTCCGTTGCCCTCGGCTGCTGCTCCGTGGGCGTTTTCGGGTGCAGGCGTCTGATGTGTGTCGCGCTCGGCTGATCTGGCTCACTGAGAGCGTTTGTGGCGTGGCGTCAGAGGCCACGTAGCTCAGCCGTCATGTACCTGACGCCGGAATTAGATGTCTGTCATGGGCCGATTTCATGAGAGAAATCCGTGTGCTGATGTATCCTACTGACACTTAGCTTATCAAATCCGCTGATAAGTCAGTAAGATAAATCCGCACGGATTTATTGTACCGACTCCCGGCCGCCCGGTACTGAGATTTCATAAAGTAAACCATTGGAGGACCCGCTTCGACCCCCGGAAGCACCAACGCATGGCCGTCCTCGGTGGTTTCGTGTCGGTGACCCCGCGAGCCGGAAGCCCCGCTGCCAGGGACAAAGGGTAATGTTATGCTGGCGTCCAGAGATCGCCCGGGCACCCTCCCCTCACCACTCGTTTGGTGTCAGTTCCTGGCGGTTGATCGCTTGTGGTATACCTGCCACGCGCTGCTCTCGTTCTTTTCCCGCCCTTTGGGTGTCCCGCGCCGTGTGCGCAGGCGTCCCATGTGAAGAACCGGGTGGCCAACAAGGAGAAGAAGGATCGGGAGACGGCCAAAGCCGACGCCATTGCCGAGGCCGGGAACGCGCTGGCGCTGTCCGAGGGCCGGGGGGTCGTGCCCCTGAAGACGGGGGACGTGCCGGTGCTCGGCGACTGGGGCGACGGCGGCCCGGCCGTCATCTGCCTCCATGACTTCGGGAAGACCGGGGACCAGTTTGCAGGGGTCATTGAGCATCTGAAGGTACGTCACTCGCATGCGCATGCCCGTTGCCCGGCACCATACGCCAGAAATGAAGGGGGGCTGATCCTGTTGAAGGGATGAGAGTGTTGAATGGTGTGTCCGTCCGACATTCTGTAGTGCAAGTGTTGATGTGTCGTCTGAAAGAGCCCCCATGAACAATGCACTCAGGGTACCTCATCTGTCACAGCGGCACCTATGGCAACGTCACTGAAGAGCTCTTTGTTCTGACTTTGTTGCTCTGCAGCCTCGTGCCTTGCAGCGTGCAGGTCAGCATTCGGCATTTCCAAGTAACTCCCCGCCGTCATCCACTCAGGGAAAGGCGCGCGTTCTAGCGCCGACCTTCCGGATGGCGACGGAGAAGAACCACGACGCCCTCGTGGACGACGTGAAGGCGCTGCTGGACTGGCTCGGCGTGGCCCGGCCGCTGCTGTTCGGGCGGGACGCCGGGGCGGTCGCGGCGGCGTGCTTCAAGATGCGGTACCCGGCCCGCGCCGGGGCCCTGGTGCTCGAGAACCGACGCGACAACCTCCCGGACGAGAAGGCGTACAAGGCCCACGCGAAGAGGGACCCGAACGCCGAAGTCGCGGTCATGGGGACGCAGTGGATGTGGTTCGCCGGGGACGCCGTGGCCGTGCAGGTGCCGGCCCCGACCCGCGACGCCGACATGAAGACGCTGAAGGGCAAGCCCCTGCTGCTGTGGCCGAGCCAGGCCAGGGGGCGGCCGGACGTGCGGGGCACGGGGCTCGTCGCGTCGATGGGGAAGTTCGTGGCGAAGGGCCTGCGGACGGAGCTCACCAACTCGCATCAGTTGGACGACGCGGCGCTGGTGGCGCGGATGGTCAAGCTGCTCAAGTGAGCGGCCACGCGGGGGCGGGGGCGGGGCAGGGGGCGTGGGTTGTGTGGCGGGAGAGCCGCAGCAGTGGACTCGGGCGGTGCCGTGGATGTGTAAGAACGTGATGGGCCAGAAATGGTGGGGACCGGCAGCGGCGGCGGCGGCGGCAGCAGCAGCAGCAAAATGGGCAATGTCTGCGTTGAGCGCGATGTCACGGGCTCCGGCAAACAGTCCCAACACCTTGCAGCCCCTTGACCGAACGAGAGCTCCTTCGGTCGGCGCTGGGACCCTCCGGCCGAAGATGTGGGGGGATGGGGGGGCTCTGGGGCAGGGACCCTGGTCTTGAGGATGGGGTGCAGGACCTGCAGGGGGGTTGGGGGGTGAGGGTGTCAGGAAGCCGACCTCTTCCCCCACGGGGGGTTTGTGCACTGAACGTCTGCGGATATTGATGCCGTCCGGAGATGGGGACGCAGTTAATGGCCGGTTTTGGAGGGTTGGTGCATATCGGCTCGCACCAATTTCAAGGCGCCGTCAGCATTTGCCCCTCAGCGACCGTTACCAGGCCTCAGAAGTACCCGTTTCTGGAGCGTTACCGTGCATTTATCCGAAATGGGCTGATTTAGGAAAAATGGGGGAAAATGGGGGAAAGTGTGGGAAATTTTGGATGCTCAATGGAAAAATGGGGAATTTTGGGGCTAAAAGGGCCAAAGAACATGATTTTGATTGGCAGCAAGGCTATGGTGGGGGTGCATTGGTGAGTGGGGGTGCATTGGTGAAAGCTCCTAAGGAAAAATGGGGGAAAATGGGGGAAAATGGGGAAACCAAACCAGTCCACCCTAGCCCCACACTTTTTGTTATTTGCCTCCACCTCCCCCCATAACACCCCATTTCCCCCCATTTCTTCCCACTTCCCCCTCATTTCCTCCCATTTCCCCCTCATTTCCCCCCTTTTCCCCTCATTTCCTCCCATTTTCCCCCATTTCCCCCCATTCCCCCCCATTTTCCCCCATTTTTTCTGGCACTGGGTACATTACGGGTACGTTGCTGGGTATATTACCACGCACCTCGTCCGGGTATTTCTGAGGCCTGCATTACGTTCCCCATTTGTCACCCGGACCCAGGATTAGCCCCAACCGTCCAGCCCCACAGCCCTGAGACGTTAACAGTTCGATTTCCGATTTTCACTGCACGAGCGACGAGGGGTTTCCCGCATTGGGATGAAATTAAAGGCCTGAGGTTTGAAAGACTGGGACACGTTGAATGGCAGTATGCTTTGCTGCTCGCGGCTGCCTGTCCTCTTGGGTGCCCCCCCGAGCGCCGCGCGCACCTCCATGCAGGCAGCTGTGCACCGCCTTTTACCCAACACCCCGTAGGACGTCGCCCGGTCTCGGAGGTGGGTCGTTCTTATCATGAGGCGCCTGCCGCAATCCCTGTGCGACAGTCCTCTGGGCCTCGTGCATTGGCTGCAGCGCAAGGCCGTGCGGCACGGGTCATATTATGCCTCCCGGCGTCTGCGCCGCCCAGGGCCCTGTTCTGAGTTTGACGCTCGTCCCCTGCCCGCCCTATTTTATTCTCCGTTTCTTGTCTCCTCTCTGAGCAGCCTCAGGTGGACTGGAAAGTTCATCGGGGGAAGGAGAAGGGGGTCTGCTATGCATGATGACACGTGATCCCACCAGAATATACTTTGTAGGAATTTAGGTGCAGTATAACCGCATCGTACTGCTTGTGGTTGCCTCTCTGCTGCAGCAAAAGGCGTCTCTGGCATGTCCCTGAAGAGCCTTTCTCTTTGACTTTGCTTTGCACCGTTTTGTGGGTGACAGTACCGTTCATGCACATGCATCTGTATCCCGTAGGGGCTGGGATGCATTGGACGTAGGGGCTGGATGCATTGGAAGGGGGGGAGCCCCCCCCCCCCCTTTCAGGGCACCCAGCCTCTGCCCAGCCACTGTCTCCCTAACGGCAAGTTCCAGCTTCAATGGCATTTGTAACCGACAGTAACCGCCCCCAACCGCTTTGGAACCTCCTCCAACCGCCTGTCTAACCGCCTCTGGGAAGGTCCCTTCCCTTCTGATGCATCCCTGCGTACGGGGTACAGAATGGTTTGATTGGAGCCCACGCAGAGTTTTTTCAGAACTGGGACAAATGGTACGGACCCCAAACCTGATTCCACGCTGCACAATTACTCATGACCCCAACCGCCCTGCAGGGGGTGAGTGACACATTGATGGCTTCTGTGCTCATCTGTCCCAACCATTTCCTGTAAATACCACGTCGTGTTTCCACCTACCGAATGCACATGGGTCAACATTCGACATTTGGTGGCTGGGGGTCGTACCACCGCCTACGGGGGTGGGGCGGTGAGGAAGCGAGTGGTATGTTGCTGGAAAAAAAAGCCTCCTCACAATTTTTGCCGATCCTCACGTCCAGTGCAGCCCCTTCCCGCTCCATACACAATCTCGTGGCCTGCCCCTCGATGTCACCTGAGTTGTATGGTGTGCGGAGGATATGAGTTTAGGACACAATTTCATGATATTCTGTTTTTGAAGGTCTCATTTTCGCAGGAGCATCTCGGTCAGTGTTATCGCTCCTTCCTGGTTTAGCCTTCATGTCGAAGGCGTGGCTGGCACCCGGCAGCTTCATCTGTGGTATCGTCAGGAGAAGACAGTGTTCCCTTTCTTTGTGAGGGGTAGGCCTGTCTTAAAGATACTACAGGACTCGGGTCTCGCCCCAAAATGTAACATACTTCTACTGAGAACTCACCTTCACAGCTGACGGACTATGTTCACTGAAAGCAAAAAAAAAGTGAAGTCAGATATACAATGTCGGTTCTTCAAGGGGTAGGCAAGGGTCCAGCGCTGTCCCATGGGGTTGAGTGAGGGCAAAAGGGGCTTCCCCTGGGGTTGGTGCGAGGGGACACGCAAGGGTGCTAGGGCTGTCCCTGAGAGTGGAATGAGGGCTGGGGGGATTTTGCCGCTTTGCAGCCTGCAGCCTCACATAGTAAAGGCCAGCATCAACGCATCTCGCAGATTTCCCGTCATGGTACATATAACCATCAGGGTATGCCTACTCGGCCACGCATCTTTAGGAGACGCTTGGACCATATCCGTCCCTTTAAACCCAAACTTCTTTGCATGATCGACGGATGTCCTCTACGTTGTTGCGGTCCTCCGCTTTTGCACGTGCCAACACTCCTCGTGAGGCTTTCCATTGGACCTTGTAGTTGTGGCGCTGGACCTTGAAGTGGTGAAGTGGTCAAGGAGGGATGATCTTAGCAACATGTGCTCAGTAGCACAAGAACTTCAAGGTCCAGCGCCACAACTTCAAGGTCCAATGGAAAGCCTCACGAGGAGTGTTGGCACGTGCAAAAGCGGAGGACCGCAACAACGTAGAGGACATCCGTCGATCATGCAAAGAAGTTTGGGTTTAAAGGGACGGATATGGTCCAAGCGTCTCCTAAAGATGCGTGGCCGAGTAGGCATACCCTGATGGTTATATGTACCATGACGGGAAATCTGCGAGATCGTTTTGTTAAACGCCCCAGACAGTCCAGCATGTACAACCGTTATGGACCGTGGCGTGGCCATGATCCTGCTCCCCTGACGGGGCCGTACTGAGGATCGGCGGAGATACAAAAAAAACATCATGCCAAGAAGTTTGGGGTGCCATTGCGGAGGTGGCACAATCCTGCTAAACTTTTGGCTTCATGATATGGTGGGGTCATACGACCACATTGATCCCACGGGAGCTTTTCTCACACAGGGGCGAGTACGAAAGGGGCAAGGCACTACATCTAGACAAGTGGTACCCCGCTTGTCTTTGAACGGGCCAAGGACATTTGGGCACATGGTAGGGTCGGGGGAAGTGGCCCGTGTTTCTTTTGTGTTGGTATTGTCAAAGCCGGGTTGAGGAAAGGGCCGGCGAGCCACAGAGAGTGATGAAGCGTAGAGACAAGCCTGAGTGTGCATGGTTCATGACTAACCGGCACCAATGGGTGGGGGAGAGCCGACATAAACAGCCCAAGAAACATTTGATAGCCACCTCATGTGGTGAATTCCAGGCAACATTCTGCAGCGATCTGGCTTGTGTTGTAGTGCGGCAAGGTAAAACAATGCACTGAGAGCTGTGGCGATGACCATATGCTTGTGACACGGGGGTATATGTGGGCTATGTATCTGTTGCTTCATGGCTCTGCATTCTCCTTGAGGTGTGAGGCCATCTACCGTTAGCTGTTGTACTCTCCATGGGCAATCTTTGAGGTGTGAGACCATCCACAACCCCCCCCCCCCCCCTCCAGAACCCCAAAGGTTTTTGCACCCGGTTGGGGTCTAGAATTTGAAAAGGCCGCCACCCTTGATCCACAATTAGGAACCGTACTTTCCCTAGGCACTCTTTGAGGTGTGAGGCAATCCGCCGTTCGCAATTCTACTCCCCTTGAATGGTTTCTTAGGTGTGACACCATCCGTGGTTAGCTATTGTACTCTGCATGGGCAGTCTTTGAGGCGCTAGACTATCCACAGTTAGCTGTTGTACTCTCCCTAGGCACTCTTTGAGGTGTGAGACCATCCACAGTTAGTTTTTGTACTCTCCCAGCAACCGCTAGCAGGAACGCCCCTATACTCCAACGGCAACCTTCAAACAGTTGAGGTCGCGGGCTTAGAATACCAGGCGGCTGGCGCCGCAGTAACAAAAGGGCCTCTTCGCATCCTTGCCCGCGTGGCGGGCCCACAACAGTCCTAAATGGCTGAAATGTACGGAGCAGCCATTTGCGCAGCCATCACATCCGACGGCGACACTCAATATATCGACAACATGGCCGTCACAAAATGCACTCACCGCCAACCCATGCACGAATGCTCCATCGCCGACATCTGCCACAAAGTGTGCGACCAGGTGCAACAGTAACACGCCGCCGTGGAGTGGATCGCCAGCAACCAGCTTGAGACGGAGGCCCGCAACGCGCAGGGTCGCGAACAAATTCGGCGCAATGGGGAAGTAGACCTTCTCGCCAAGATGGCCACGCGCCTACCCGTGCCGGATTACGATCCCCAACGTCCCGAAGATATTGCGATCTGCGGCGGGCCCGACCTCACTCCGGCGCGAAAATGGATCCTCTAGCGGAGGTGTGTTGCCACTTTCGACAGTGCGCATTGGGTATCTAGGCTGCCGATGCGCGGGGACCGACACATGCTCTGGGCCAAATGGCTCTAGGGCCAGGTACGATGGGATGGTACAGGCGCGCCGCGACCATACCTCCCCAAAATGTCCCCTCTATCCCCTCCATCACGGTACCATTGTCCACAAACGCCTCATACATTGCATGCGTTGGAAAGTCGCATTTCGCAACATGTGGCTTAGCACCTGGGGACCGTGGCAAGATACGGTAACTCAATGGTGGAACAGGGCGTCGGCAGCGGACCTACACCATGTGTCCTACCTTCGCATTCCACAGTCTCAATGGGACCACATCCCTTGAGCACCGCGGGTAGATCTCAGGGAGCATGTGGCCTGGTACTAGTACCACGCCCTACATGGCGTATGCCAACTGCGTGACCAACTCACCATGCCCCCTCGCGACCCACAGGTGCCGCCCACGCCGTCCACAGCGGTGCCGGCATGGTACACGAAGCTGCGCCCACGAGCCGTACGGCCTAACCCCACGGACTCTGTCCTCCGCAATCAAGTAGGGTATACAGTGCCCCGGGAGAGAGCATCGCGGTGGGATGGCCGCGCCTCTCAAAAGGCATCCCATCGTAGAGCAGTGCGCACGTGGGACCGGCCGCAGTCGTACCACACTAGGTCATGGGCGGTGAAATATCTCGACCAGTGCCTCTGTCCCACTGCCTCAGACCCGGAGGGATAGCGGGTGGCTTCGGTGATGCAGTGTTTGGCCCAGCCTTGGTTTCTGCGTCGGCGTGCCGTTCTCGATGCCACTCTGCTGGATTCATAACGCGACGTCCTAGATGATCTGGTGCGGCAATCACGGCACTCGCACTCCCTCTTGCGGTGTGCCAGAGTGTTGACAACCTCCGCAGACCGGCACTACCAGCGGCACCGACGGGTTGAGCTCTTTTCGGTGATGAGCTAGTTGTGGGCATTTGAGCACGCCGCCCACCGAGTGGAGTCGCCTCTGCCTAAGCGCCAGTGCCGCACAAGGCTCGGCATCCTGGGCCAACGCCCGCCACCGGACATGGCCCGTGGAAAGCGATGAAAGCTTGTCACCCTTGAGGACCTTTGGGGACTGGCACACACATGATTCTGCATTTCCTTTTTTCCCTTTACTCTAATGCACTATAGGTTTGCCTTATGGCGTGGCAGTTTGCCTACTGCATTAGAGAGCCCTCTGGCATACGCATGTGAACCCTGGGTCTTTGCCATGTGCCCCGCGTTGCGGGGATCCACTGTATCATATGCTGGAGTCGCCCACTTTCCCAAGCACAGTCTTGACTACTCTTTGAACTCTTTGAACTAGAGTCAGTCCAAAAAAAATTACTTGTTGTACTCTCCCTAGGCACTCTTTGAGGTGTGAGACCATCCACAATTATCTGTCGCTTCTGGTGGGCATTCTTTGGATAAAAAGAAAAAAGCATGAGGGCAATTGTGAGTTAAAGAGATAGAGACTTCGTAAATAATTGGAACTTGATTGGATTCAACAATCAAGAATCCACAATGGGCTAGCGTGCGTGCGTGCATGTATGTTTACAAATGTGTTTGTAGGTGTTTGACAGGTTTCAAGCCTTTCAGGTGTGAGACCATCCGCATTCAGAAATACCACCCCCCTCGTGCATTCTTCTTGAGCTGTGAGACCATCCATAGTTAGCTGTTGTACTGTCCCATGGCACTGTTTGAGGTGTGAGACCATCCGCAATTAGCCATTGTACATTCCTTGGGCACTGTTTGAGGTTTGAAACCATCCGTAGGTAGTCATTGTACTCTGCTTGGGCACTCTTTGAGGTGTGAGACCATGTGCAGTTAGAAGCCCCCCTCTCCCCCTCTACATTCTTCTTGAGGTGTGAGACCATCCACGGTTAGCTGTTGTACTCTCCTTGGGCACTCTTTGAGGTGTGAGACCATCTGCACTTAGCCATTGTACTGTCCTTGGGCACTCTTTGTGGTGTGAGACCATCCGCAGTTAGCAATCCCTCTGCATTGTTTTTTAGGTGCGAGACCATCCGCAGCTAGCTATTGTATTGTCCGTGGGCAATATTATGTTCAGCAATAAACAAAATATTAAACGCAGCAAGAACGGTTCCGGGCATTGTGGGTAGTCTAGATTGATACCAGGGAGGGGGGGTGGGGCTCGATTGTCTCCTGCATCACCATTTGTTGATTGTTGTTGCTGCCACCCGGCTTTAGCCCGCGCGCCAATTGTGCATGCACAGGTCTATTCTATATCGCCAACAAAATGGCACTGGCTACAAGGCGCAGTGCTAGTTCTAGCTCCATCATGCTCGTTTCGAGCCAAAAGGACATTTCATTCTCCATTTCATTTGCATTCGTTGACAGTGCAATTTTTGGGCCATACTTTCTTTCTGCTGCCGTGTGTGTTTGTACTTGTGCAACATTGCAGGGCGATCCAGGGTGGGGAGTCTCCAAGCAACACTAACACTTTAAACTTTGAGGTGAGACCATCCGCTGTTAACTGTTGTACTCTCCCTCGGCACTCTTCCGCAATTAGCTGTTGTACTCTCCGTGGGCACTCTTTGAGGTGTGAGGCCATCCGCAGTTAGAAATGCAACCCCTCTGCCGCATTCTTCTTGAGGTGTGGGACCATCCGTAGTTAGGTGCTGAACTTTTTGGGGTATGGGACCATCCGTAATTTGCCATCGTATTGTCCTTGGGCACTCTTTGAGGTGTGGGACAATCCGCAGTTAGCATTTCCAGCCCCCCCTGCATTCGTTTGCATCCGTTTTCAGCGATGAGAATATCCGCAGTTAGCCATTGTACTCTCCTTGGGCACTGTTTGAGGAGTGGGAACATCCATAGTTAGCCATTGCAGGCCATGACAGACCATTCGCAGTAAGCACTACCACCCCCCCTACATTTTTTTTCACTTGTGAGAACATCCGCAGCTAGCTCTTGTACTCTCCGTAAAATGGGGGGGGCATTTGTACTTGGGGGTTCGAGTTGTATAATGAGGGGGTACAAGGGATGAGCCCGATACCTGCAGTTGGAGACGGTAGCAGGTGAGCATGAGGGCTACAGGAGCGCAGTTTGCGCCATATTTGAAAGTGACAGGGAGGCCACCAGGTCCCATGGCCCTGCACAGCCCTTCCTGCTCGCACCTACGCAGTGCGCGTTACCTCTGTCTCGCAGTCCGAACTGGTCAGGGGCCCTCCAATGTGGCCGCTGCAGCTGCTCCTCTTGTGCACTTTGCACAGTGCCGTGCAGGGTCAGACCATCCACTGCACCGCTTCATCAACAACGCTCACTCTCTCATGGCCCCCTATGCCGCAGACGGACCTCTACTACGTCGCTCTGTATCCTGCGGCCTCCAGCCCTGCCCAGCAACCCTTTTTTGTGCAGACCACCACCAACCCACGCACCGTTGTTCGGGACCTCGTCCCCGGCACGCGGTATTGGCTGCGTGTGCGTACGCACCCGGCGACGGCCCCCAGTGTTGTGTGGCATTGGCGTGGGTTCTCACCCGCTGTTGCATGCACGACACAGCCCTCCAATCCTCGTGGCCCCCGAAGAGTTCGGCGGCATGGCCCCCTGAGTATACACAGCGTCAGTGTCACATGGGACCCTGGGGACAACCACAGTGGCTGTGGGAGTGTTGGGCCGTGCGGACCGCCGGTGTATTATAGGGTAAGCATGCGGTTGGACTGGAGTTCCACACAAATTGCGCCTGGGGACTGGTGGCAGTTGCCGGCGGTCTACACAGACATGGACGTGCCAGTGTCCATTGCAGGGCTGGAGGCGGGCAGTACTTACAGCCTCAAGGTTGCGGTTGTCAGCTCCGGTGTAGAGAGCGAAGCCATTACCATGCGGACTGCAGCTGCAGGTGCCAGCTCTTGCCTCCCCCAAGCTACCCTGGACTACATCTGAATCTGTTATGCAAGTTACCGCCAAGACGGCTGGCGCTGCTGGGCAGACCCACGTCTCTCGAAGAAGGGACGGTGGTGGGCCTCACTTATCACAGTTCATTTTGTGGAGGGTTGGCGATGGCGAATGGAGGTTCGGAGGCGGCGCACTGGTTCATGGTTGCACAACAATTTTCATCAAATTCCTCAATTTTCTTGATTTTCCCTGATCACCCCAGAAAGTCTTTGCTGGACCCGCACCGGGCGTTTGCTCTGCCCGCGCTGTGCACAAATACCCCCTCTGACCACAGTTGTGCAGTCAAGAATTTAAGAAGACATGTTTATGAGCCGGTTGTAGGAGGCAAAGCAGGGCTGGGCCATGCCTTTGAAGAGTTGTTCATACGAAAATTCTGCTTGAGGCCGCCACCCACTTCTATTTCTCTTGATGTGATGCGAGTGGACATTTTTGCTCGGGTCCAAACCTCCGTAGGTCCATTTGCCTGTGGGTCTAGCAGCAGGGCCTTGTCTACGCACCCCCGAGGGAGGGTGCACAGGTGCTGAGCACAATTCCATGAATCGGCCGGTTTCTCTGAGCCCCGTGGGTGCTGAGCAGCAGGCGTTGTCACCAAAGGGCACGTTGATCTCTTTCCTGTGCGCTCCATTGTCACTTTTGGTGAGATACTTTTGGCGTCACAATTGTTTTTCCGCTTCGATTTGTACAACTGGCAGATCTTCGCCGTAAGGCATCCGCCGACGATCTACAAGCCTGTGCGCAGTTCGTATGGCCTGTATGGCCGCTGGGGAGCCTGTCGTCAGAGAGGACGTGTGGCGTTGCTGTGAGGCTGTCTATGGTTTGGTACTTGCGGAGCCAGTGGTAAGCGACGACGTTGCATCGAGTGAGCACTCGGTGAATCCAATGGAACGCGGCATGTGCAGGAAGGAAATAATGGAGAGTGCAGGGCGTAGCAACCGTGTTGTGCGGCGACTCCTCCGCTGGCTGCACAGGGCTCGCCTACACGGAAATGTACCGTGTCTCGGAGTACACGGCGGACTTGGATTTCCTGGACAACCACAACTCGGCGAGCTCCGAAGCTCAGGCAGCGTTTGTCACCAACACCAACGATGCATTGTTTTTCGGTGACCTCACTCCAATCGCGCGGTACTGCGTGGTGCACGTTGACCCTGCAGCCGTAGGTGTGATCACCGATCGTGTTGGTCTCCTGTGTCCCGGTTGGCAGCCCGGGGAGGGGCGGGGGCGGGGGCGTGGTGAATACAGGCTTGGGCAGGGGGTGCCATAAGGACGCTCACCCTTTTTTTTCTTTTTCTATGGCATCCACTCTCTGATGTTTGGTGGCTACCCACCAACTGCCATCGGTTACCCACCAACGGCCATCGGTTACCCACCAACCGCCATCGGTTACCCACCAACCGCCATCGGTTACACACCAACCGCCACCGGTTACCCACCAAGCGCCATCCGTTACACACCAACCGCCATCGGTTACCCACCGGCCGCCATCGTAGGGCGTATTGGACACTCCGAGTTTTTTTTTCTTTTTTCATTATGGCACCCCCTGGGCTTGGGCATGGATGTCAGGGTGGGCCCGTGGGTACGCGTGCTCGTATGCGCCTGCGTGGGTGTGGGCTGAGAATGTCGTGCTGGGGCATGGGCACGGGTCGGAGCGTATTAACGGGCATGTGCACCGTCGTGAGTATGCCTGTGGTATGGGAATGAGCCCGGCTGTGGTCACAGTTGCGAGCGTAGGCGTGTAGGCGTGAGCGTGTGCTTGCGCATGGACGGGGGCATAGGCATCGGAAACGGCGGCGGTGTTCGCGTGATGGCACACCACGTGCGTTCGGTGGAGAACCACAGCAGGGAATCCGGCCGGTTAGTATTTAGACCGCCGGACTCCTGCTCTTTGGCCGTTGAGAACAACCACTGAAGGGGCGCGGGCGGTAAAGCCGAAGAGACTCTCTCGAAAGCGTCTCGCCACGTCGCGGGCTCGCACCGGAGTTTCGCGATCCATGCTAGAAACTCCGTCTATGGGATGTAGGCGCAGGGACTCCGTGTTGATATCTGCTGTCCCAACGTTCCCCGACAGCAGCTGCTGATCGAGTGACGTTTTATGAAGTTTGAATTCTGGCGATTGTGCGTGTTCTGTTTGTCACTGACTGCCTCAGCCTGACCCTGAGCCCATTCTATGACACTGCCGCAGGGTGGGCCCCGTATGTGTCGTGCAATGCTCCGGAAGCCAAGCCGCGCAACACGCCGGAGGACCCCATCTGCATCTGCATGTGCTACGCCGACCGCCTTATTGCCCTGCAGCCCAAGGGCACCATAGAGAGGCACTGCGGCCCCCCCGTTTGGCACAATGGCACACAAGAGTACCTGCAGTGCAAGTGCGCCCCCGATGACGACAGCCCCGCCGGCGCCAGTGGCGGCATCAGTCTCGAGGCGGTCGCAGACGGGGCGGCGTCCAAATGGGTGACCCCCAATCGGTCCAAAGTGTTCGTCGGCCGAAGTGAAGTGTGGCTGCCGTATTTTTATTATCAGGTACCCATGCCGCAGTATCCCAGTGCCCAGAGCATCGGCCATTTCTACAGTACCCCGCGGGACAGTGCGTGCGCCCACGACGCGGAGGTTGGAGCCCCTGTTGCCGGGGCCGCCGAAGCAGCTCGCAGCCCCAATGCAGATCATGATCCCCACGCCTCCCGATGCACATGGAAGCGGCTCCCGCAGGCCACCGTCATATACCCGTGGCAATTGGAGGCCCGAGGATGGGATTCTGCAAGTCCGGCACATTTTCCCTTGGCTCAGCACGGCCCCAACACCACGGAGCAAGTGCTTCGGAATTTGGCAGTCTGGCAAACGGTCTGGGCAGAGCTTAACACGTGGTTGCAGCCGCGCTGTTGTGGGTGCTGAGGCTGTGTGGTCTGCCTAGACTTCTAAACTGCAGAGGGGCTTAAAGGGCGGGATGGAGAATTATGGATGGTTGTTGAGCCGGTTGCAGGGCGGTCTGCAGCCCATCCAAAGGGGTTTGTATGTTAGTCACTGGATGCTGCTAGAAGCATCCGTGCAGGAGAATGGCTGAAAGGCACAGCCCTAGGAAGCTCGTCCACAAGAGCAGGGGCAGTGGCTATGGCAGCAGCACTCCCCCCACCAAGGCCGCCAAGGTTATCCGTGCCTGCTGAGGTAGGAACTGGCTGTTGGGCGTTGCAGCTGGTAGTCTGCGGCTGAACCCAGTTCTGCTGGGACTTGTATGTATGTTGTAAGCCGTGTAACTTTCTTTTTAGTGTTAGCGTGTGTACAGAAAAAAACTATCGCTTCATGAACTTTTTTTTGCCGCCAGGGTGTGTAATTTTTCTGGGTACACAACATGACCGCAAAACACAAAAAAAATTACATGACATGACAACAACAAAAATTGCATAACGGGTCGATTTTTTTTTTAACACACCTGAATAGTAAAGAAGAAGATCACACACGGTGACAGTAAAGAAAAAATTACGTGCATTGACAGTAGAAAACAATTGACACCACCTAAGAGCAAAAGTAAAAATAGAAGGTTGAGTGGCCCCTTGACATGGGGATATGCATCATCCCCTTGGGGGGGGGTTCCCCAAGACAGCACAGGTTATGCAACCACTTTCCGGGTAGCCGATAAGGACTCTTTTTTTGTGTTAAGGTCCACCCTTAAGGATATCCCCCCCCCCCCCCGGCCTAACGGTGGCCATCTTTGTCCCAATGTTGGGGACCCTCAATAAGGCAGGGTTATGTAGCCATTTTGCCCACATGTGGGCCCCCGAGAAGGTGGGGGTGAAATAGCCACCTGTGATTTTGTCCCCCTTGTGTTGGGATCCTCGAGAACGCAGGGGTTATGTAGCCATCTGGCCCAAATTTGGGCCACTTCTGATTTTGTCCTTGTGCTGACCGTTGCGGACCCCAAGCACAAAGCTTCAAGTTTCCAAGGTGATGCCTGGTCTTCAAAGCTTGCACCTGATAATGCAAGTGGTCGACCATCATGGTCCTCTTGCTGGTCTTTCTTTCACCCCAATGCCAAAAGGCTTTGTGCCATACGTCTTGAGCTCCGTGAATGTTGATCGCCCTGTGCGGGTTATTCATCCCCCGGGTGAGAATTTTGAGGGTGTTGAGGAAATTGAACTTCCTTCCACTTCCTGTAGTGTGTTGGTGGATGATGTTGCCTGGCCTTCCATTCCCAACGACACGCCTAGTGACCCTACATGCTTTCTAGAGAGCACCAACCCTACTACAGCAGGTGATGCCAGTGAAAGCACCCGTTCCGGGTGGATGTGTCACAAGTGGTATACGGTGCCTCCCGGATACCCCCAAAGTGCTGATTGTCAATTGAAAAATGACCAAGACTTTTGCATAAAGCTACAAGAGGACTTAAAAAAAAGTTCTTTGGGATCTGCACAATGAATCCTCCCAAGGTAGGCAAACCGAAACATGAAGATACTAAGGGCAATTTGTCTTCAAGCGTGCATTTTGTGACTACTTGTAAGTAGTTGGCACTAACGTTGGCTGTGGCCTTGCTGGGTTCTCTTTTTTTATTTACTTGGTCTGTTTCCGGTGCTGCCACACTAATGTTGGCCATGGCCCTGTTGGAATTCTTTTCTTGAGCCTCATTTTGTTTCTAGTGCCAAGTCCCAATAATAATCATGTCATACTATGTTATATTGACCGAGTCCCAATTAATTGGTGACCACGCGTTGCTTTGTGGACTCGGTGTCCCATTGTTAAGGTTACTATGGGGTGCTGTACGGAACTAGCAAGTTTGCATATTGCAAAATAAAACAGTTACAATTAATGAACAATTACATCCACTTAACTGCACAAAAAAATTTACGCCCGCTGAGATTGAAAAAATCACTATTTTTTAAAATTGCATGCCCCGAAAAAAGGTGGCAAAGTGAAAAATGTGCGTTGTGTACAGAAAAATTGCCATGTTGTGTAATTTTTTTTGCTGTCAGCGCGTAATTTTTTTTTGTCAGTGCATGTACTTTTTTGCCACAAGAGGCCTCAGCAGCTTGGGCTTGGGCCTTCTCTGGCTCTCGCTGTGGGCACTCCCATTCCCAGCAAAGGAAAAGGTGGCGATGTGGCTCATTCAGATTGCTGCAGCCTGGTTTTGGCCTGTTGCAATACTAGAATGGCCCCCAGGTCGGACTGAATGGCCTGCATTGTAGACTTTGGAAACTTTTGAACTCAACCACCCCCTAGAACAGGAGGATGTGGGAGGGGGGTCCAGAGAAGGGGGGAAGGAGGGTCCAAGGTAAGAGGGCCTAGCTCCAATGCACAGCTCTTCCAAAGAAACCCTATTTCGGGGGGCACGTACGGGGTTGGCTAGGACGGAGCGCACAATTTTGGGTGCCGACGCGGAGGAGCTCGTGCAGCTGGATGGTAACCTTGGCCAGACTGTGACTGGGGATTCCTTCTAGCGTGCTGCATCACGTGTGCAGTGAGGTGGTCAAGGGGTCCACGGGGAAGAAATGTACGAATACTGGACAACCGTGAGGCCATTTACACGTCCTGAGGTCCCCGAAGCGACGACTCCAAGGCCCAAGTTTCAAGGCGGGGTGGCAAAGTACCAAATCCAAGCTGAACGCAATACAGCAACATGCAAACTGTGAGAATTGCCACAATTCAAAAGATGTCTCAATAAAACACATCAAACAACTGATTCAGGTGCACATGGCATTTATGTGACAGGGTCAGCGTCAGGATGTTAAACAGGCCAAATGGACGGCCCATTTCCATCGTTGCAATGGACAATGGCAAAAAAAAAAAATCATCTTAAACCTTGTTTGATCCCCGCAAATATTGGTGCGGCTGCTCTGCATGAATTACCCCTGAGACACAAAGCCCTGCTGCCTCACTGCCATGTGCATTACGAGAGGGATTGGGTAAGAGTGCTGAAACAGGCGACACAATCCATTCCCCTCCCCCACATGGGACATCCCAAGCCAGCCGACCTTTTCTACATTCCCTACCTTCCATTCAACCCACCCAGTCCCTGTCAGTGGCGTCCACAGCCACCGCTTCAAAGTGGGGAACAAAATCAGAACTTACGCACAAGTACTCGGAATGGTGATATAACCTTGCCCGCCTAGGAGATCCTCGACGGTTCACAACCTTGGACAAAATCAGAAAGGGCCCACAAGTGCGCTGATTCCCTACATTTTCCGGGTCGTCCTAGGGGTCGTGCATTGTGTGTCTGGTGTCTGTAGTATGTCCCTTGTTCTGCAGGCCACACCATGGGCAGGTCTGTTGTAGTGAAAGGGATGATCTCATTTAAGCAGTGTTGTACCCTCCGGGGGGGGTGTCAGGTGCACAGGCGCTTTGTCGGGGGCCTGAGGAGGAGGTTCGTTTTGCTCAACTCCCCCAGTTTACCCACTCCTTGGCCTATCTGTTCTAAAAGAGCCCTGCCCACCACCAGAAAGGGCTCCCAGTCGCTGCGCTATCATGAACCATTTCTGTCAATTTATGGGCTCATGCAATCGCACGGCTTGGGCAGGACAGAGGAAAGGTTGCCCCATTGCACACTGTGCTGTGTGTTTGCTCGGGGTGCCACTGCTGCCTTACAGCATTGCCCCAGGCCCTGAAGCACCCCCCCCCCCACCTTGCCATTCAGGGCCCAAATCTCCCGAATCACCCTGAATTGTTGCCCCCAATCGGTGGGTCTGTGGGTGTTGAGCACTGAAAAAGGATATTTTGGGGACACTGCTGGTTGCTGATTGTTTGTGCAATTGTCCTATCCCTTTGTTTGCGGCTCATTCACTCCCATGACTAAGTGTGCTGTGTATGACAGCAAGGGGTCACCATTGACTGCAGTCACAGACCTTGACACAGCTCAACAAGCCCTCTTCGCACAATTCCACTCTGACGAACCAACTGGGGCAACGTTGTGTTTAACTGGTGTGTGATATCACACGCCATCACCCGCATGAGAATATGCATAGTCGGAGTTGAACTCATATGCTATCATTTGCAAATCCAAGGCATTGACCACAAGGGTACCACTCATATCTGCTACATTGTTGCTGACATGTCACATGTCAACTGAGATGCGATTTTTTTTTAACAATGAGAAATACTATGGGATCGCAAATGGCTGTAAGTGAACAGCAACCATAAGAAGGTGTTTTTTGGGCCTGGAACTGAGATCCAGATGGTCTGTGGTCAGTGGCAGGCGCTTTTGCCCTCCCTTGGTACCCTGAATGGGTGAATTTTCCCCCCTAAAGTCGGGAGCAGGGTTGGTAAAGTCCCTCACACGGCTGCACCCCTCTTGGCAGCTGGGCAGCAACACAGGGCTGTGCACCACATCGGAGGCTGTACACTTTGCAGTCGCAAGAGGTTGAGCAAATGGGCAGAGCATGCCACTGCGGGCAATTGTAAGGGATCCCCAAACATCAATACATGTATTCCTCCAAGTGGCACCATCTTCGTGGCAGGCTCAGCAAATCTGCGACGAAGCTCATCAAGCTTTTTGAGTAAACCACTCGTTGGAATGGAAAACTCATCAATGACAAGGATTTTCAATCCCTTCAATTGCTCCACCTTTGTGGATTCTCAGGTAACGTCAGGGTCCTCCAAATTTTGAATTGTGGACCCACCAATCTACCAAGCTGCCACTCCAATAGGAGCAACCTTGAAATATGGAAAATTGTATTTGTCCCAATCCCTTTGAAGCAGCCCAAGCAATGTTGATTTTCCACATCCGGCAACTCTGGTAATCATGGCGTTGACTTGCCCCCCCTTTGGTAAATGAGTGGTGCAAGTGTGCCAATGCTGCTTCTTGACCTGGAGTGGGCACAAAAATACCATCTTGGTGGTCAACATTGTCACCTCACAAGAACATTTGGGTGTCAGCAGCGCTCCCTTGTTAAGGCAGATGTGATGGAGGTTGGGCATCCATATTGGGTATGATTGACTTGTATTGCTCAACAAGTTGTGGTTGTGCTAGTGGTAGTCGTGATGGGCCGCGTTGTGCGGGACAGATCGAGGAGGCCCATACCGCTTCCATACCCTGGAAAAAATCCAGGCCACGGGCCTGGCCAACCCCACCACCACCCTACCCCGTGACAGAATGCCCCAAGGAGAGTTGAACCACCTCCTCGACAAGGCCACCCAGGGCCTGCCCCCCCCTCCCCCCTCATACCACCGAAACCCTCGGCAATTGGCTCAAAAGCCTACACCACCAGCTAACATGGGACAGGTGAGTCCCGCTACAGGGGAAGGGAAGGGGCAGGGTACCCATGCAGACCCTGCCCGCCCACAAAGCAATGTCAACCACCACGATGGGACCGAAAAAGAGAGCGGGAGAGGGACAGGGACGAACCCCCCCCCCTCCCAGCTGACTGTCCACCGACCAAACCCGGCAACACCCAACTCGGACGCCTGCCACACCCCGCCACTGACCCCTGCACGCACCCTAGCTCCACCCTCCACACGAGGCACACCAAGCCCACAAACGACCACCAGCACCACGTGCTACCCACTGCCCCACGGCTGTCGGTCTGGCAAGGACGATGGGCGCAGGTGGGTGCGTCCACAACGGTGCCCGCCCCCCACAGAGGAAACCACCACATACACCAACAAACCGAAACACGAACAACACAACTCACCCCCGCACCGGGACAACTACGCCTAGACACCAGACATCAGACACCCAACCGACACACCACACCAATACGGAACTGTGCCACCACCTAAGAACGTGAGGGGACCACAGAAGGATACAACAAGACCACCCCCTCACCCCCTCAAGTCACAAAACACCTTGGTCCGATGAGAGGCGGATCACCACACTGCACCACTACCCACACATGACCCTACAACCGCACCCATGCCCTGCACCGCACCCATGCCCCGCACCATGTGGCCACACAAAAAAAGAGAGTAGCGACTGATATACGGGCCACAATGAAAGAGCCAGGAAGCGCCCCTCCACCAACCACCAACCGCCTAATAGGGCAGAAAAGGGACACCACTGATGGACCACAAGGCAACCCGCACCTAACCCCTACGGCACCGCCCGACAATACACTGAACCTAAGGCAAACATCCGCTGCCAGGTAGGCACCAGCATCGGCGGACACTCACAACGCAACCACGGAAGCTCAAGTACGTCCATGCAATCACCAGTGCAGTCAACTTCAAGGCCTGCTTTACGGCATTTCTCCATCCAGTGAACCAAGTGTTCCCCTTCGTTCGTGAGTGCCTTCAAATCCTGATGAATATGGCCCACCGCCCACTCACCCCACCCGCAAACCTCAACCAATGGCCAACGGAGGCCCTGCGGGAACTCCGGCGGTGGGCCGGCAGGATTGTCGTCCCCTGTGTAGTGGTGGTGGCGGCGGTGGGGTGTGCCGTGTGGAGCACGGGGCGCGGGTGTTGCCAACGGGACCGTTGTCCCCGGGGTGTGGTTGTGGAGGTGGTGGTGGTTGTTGGTTGTGTTGTGTGGTGTAGTGGGTGGGGTGGTCGCCGTCCGGCGTGTCTTCCATGGGGTGTGGTCCTGGTGGCGGTGGGTTGGCGGCGGTGGGGTTAGGCGGGCTGTGTGGGCACAGTGGCTTGGTGTGAGGTGTGGTAGTGCTTGGTGTGGTCCCTGGAAGCTCAAATGCGTGGATGGGGCTTACAATACATTGACAATTGGGCGAATGAGCTTGTAGCCTTTGGTTTTGTCACACGAGAAGATGTGTAGCCACGGGACGACACTCCCGTCGGCTGCACCCCCGCTCCATGCTCCAAGACCACCAAAAGCCTCCAAAATCTTTGGCCATAGATTCCATGGCTCCGGTGACACCACTTTCTTGCTTGTCAATCATAATCTCTCTTTCCTCCATGTTGGCGCTTACAATTGTGGACTGGGAGATACGGGGTCCAACTTCAAGCACAAAAACTCGCGTGTGGGGGCAGCCAACAATGAGTGAAGCACCCAATGATAATTGGCCACATTAGAGATTTGGGCAACAATTCAAGGGGGGGCGAAAGCCGTATTAATGGAAGCCCTCTCGAGGGTATGCACTGCCTGAGTTTTTGTCAACCTTTCTTGGTGGACAGCATTAGCAACTGACGCCACATGTGGCTTAGGAGACATGGGGTCTTGAAGCACAAAAACTCGCGCGTGGAAGCGAAGCAACAAGCGAAGCACTGAATGACAATTGGCCACATTATATATTTGGACAACAATTAGATGGGGGGCAAAAGCCGTATCAATGGAAGGACTCTCGAGGGTACGCTGTATCAATTATTCCAACGTTGACCCCGGTTTTACCTTCCCCTTTTCAGATTGGGGTTTGGGCTGCACTTGAGCTTTGCTCGTTGTTGGCAGCCCCTACACGCAAAATTTTATGCTCGAAGTTAGACCCCATGTCTCCCAGGCCACATTTGGTGCGAGTTGCCAATGTTGCCCACCAAGCAAAATTGGCAAAAACTGGGGCACTACCAAAGTAGCGCACCAGGCAAACGTTCCCTTGAGCCCAATGAGCCAAAATGGGTCAAAAGGGGGCATTGGGGGCAAAAAAGTCGTTTTTCCAAAAATGAACCCATGCAACGCAGGATGCCAAAACAAGTGGTTTGAGCCAGTTTGAGCCGGTTTGGGCTTGTTATGGCCCACTGAAGGTGCCAAACGCCCTTGAAAATGGACAAAAAAAATGGGTTAATAATGGGTCAAAAATGTACTTTTCGAAGAATGATCCCAGACCACTCAGGATGTTCCAGTACATGAATTGAGCCAATTTTGGGCCCCTTTTTGACCCATCAAAAGTCCCAAGAAGCATTCAAAAAAAAGGGACCAAGAATGGGTCAAAAATGGGTCAAAACGCCTTTTCCCAACAACAATCCTAGGCCACTTCAGATGCCGACAAGTGTGAAGTCAGCCCAACCTAAGCCCGTTTTGCCCTGTTTTGGCGCATGAATGGGCCATTTCAGCACTAGTGTTGGGTAAAAAAGGGTCAGAAAAGGTCTTTTCCCAAAAGTGATCCAACACCACCCAGGATGTTCCAACAGGTGGATTGAGCCCATTTTGAGCCCATTTTGACCCAATTCTGCCCATCAAACACAAACCCTATGTGATAACGCCCCACATTGGGGACGTCGAAGCGGGACGGGTGATGACGGGTGATGATTTTTGAATTTCCTCACATTGAGGACTCCAAGACGGCATGCATTATGTCGCCATTTTTGAATTTTTTCACATTGGGCACCCCAAGATGGCAAGGGTTATGTAGCCATTTCTGATTTTTTCTTGCATTGAGGACCCTGAGATGACAGGGTCTATGTAGCCATTTCTGATTCCGCCTCACATTGAGAATCGCGTGGCGTTGAACAATCCAATGCACACAAAATCCTAAAAGGCACAATGCAGAGGCCACAAAACGAAGTCTGTTTGAAGGCAGGCAGATAGGCCCAATTTGAGTACGGCGCCGCAACACATAAAGGCGTGCCAGCCCTCACATAGCAGGAGCTTGTGAGCAGTGTATTAAGGAGGGCATGGCCATTCTGCTCTTAACACACAAAGTGCACACGTTCAGAAGTGCCCCTACCATGGCCAGCATCCCATCTCTCCCCATGCTCCCTGTGTGAGGGTCCACTGAGGGACGAGCCCACAACTGAATGAGAATCCACCAAGGAATGAACTCACAACTATGACCCACTGGTGCAAGCTCACATGGGCTTGACAAAGCCATTGGGGTACCAGTCAAGACAGAGAAGGCCTGCGTGCCACCTTTGTGCACTGGGTACATTGAGATGAGCCCCAAAAACTGATTAACACTATCATTTCCATTGATGTCTTTAGTGCTTGTACTAAAAATGTTGTGGTTCTTAGCCCTGACGCAGCGGTGCAATCTGAATTGCACTTATTGCGGCAATGGCGAGACCTTCGACATGGAAGACGCGCCACATCCAATTGAGATATCCTTTGATTTCAAAGAGGCGTGCAAACTCATCGCCCGCCAAGACCCCGACGCCGCCATTTGTTTCTATGGGGGCGAGCCTCTTTTGAAGATGGACCTCATGCTCAATGCTGTGCGCCTGTTTCGCTCTTTCAATCCGGACACCAAATTCATTCTGCAAACAAATGGCACATGTCTAAAAGGAATGCAGGACGAGCTGCTGCACGCCATCGGAACGATCCTTGTCAGCATTGATGGGGTCCCGCAGCAGACAGACGCGTGCCGTGGAGCTGGAACGTACAAGAGAGTCCTGCGAAATATTGAACTCATCCGCCAGCGTGGCTACTCTGGTGACTTAATTGCACGAATGACCATTTCACGAAGCTCCGACATCTATGATGACGTCACTCATTTGCTTGAGACAAAACTCTTCGATCATGTCCATTGGCAACTGGATGCATTATTCGACGCACCCATGAGGGAGGACTTTATTGCGTGGCGGGACGACAATTATAACCCAGGAATAAGTCGCCTGGCATCTGATTTTGCTGAGAGCTTGAAACGTGGGAAGGTTCTGCCGATTGTCCCTTTCCTCGGGTTGCTGAAGGACGGCGTGCTCGCCGGATCCATGGACAGAGTTCACACGGAGCTCCGTTGTGGATCGGGTATTGATTCGTTCGCTCTGACCACAGGGGGCAAGGTCGTCGTGTGCCCCACCACACCCATGTGGGAGAACTACATCGTGCAGGACAGTGTCTTCACCGGACTGAATGTGCAGCAACTGCCGACCCAGTGCAAGGCGCACATCGGCGGGCCATGCATCGGCTGTGATATACGGCACGTGTGTGGCGGGCGATGTCTGGTGGCAAACAAAACTTTGCTGTGGGGGGGGGATGGCTTTCATGCGGTGTGTGAGACTGTGCGGCATTTGGTCGAGCAAGTCAAGGTGCTGTTGCCCGCTGTGCAAGCGGCTCTGGAGGAAGGTCTAGTGAAAAAGGAAGACATTTGCTATCCGCCGTTCAACAACTCGACAGAGATTGTCCCCTGACATCCGCTGCCATGAACGCAGGCAGTGTATTCGGGATTCCGTTCCATGGTGCCCCCGCCCTCACCTACTCCCATGGCCTGGCCCTTTCCCATGCCCCCTCAAGTGGTTGCACAATGTTATGGGCCCTGTCTTGAAACAGCCCTGATGTGTTGACAAAACACAGCGGCGGGCCCAGTGCTACCGTCAACCTCAGCGAGCCCTTCTCTGTCATGGCAGAGCGGTGTCTCAGGTTTGTGGTATTTGTTTTTGTGCACTGTAATGTGCCCATTCGTGACATTTGTTATTGATCTACGTGCAAAGAAGCGCGTTGGAACGAATGTGGTATGGAGGTCCAGAGGATTGTGCAATATCTCTCGGTGACAGTACCGATTATGCCAACTCGGTGGATTTTCGGTGGTCGTCGTCATTTGTGCCTTATTTGTGCCCACTGTGTGTCCCGTTTGGGGGGCCGTTTGTCGGCAAATGGCGTTTCTTGGTGCACAGTGCACAACGGCCACAACTTCAGTATCATTTCTTTGATAAACTTGAGAACGTTCTGCCCTGTTTCAGAATGCATTTGGAATTAGCGGCTGATCAAAACAGTGCTCCCTTCAATGGCAATACACCCCCGCTCCTGCGCTGACCAAAATTGGGCAAGGCATGGACAGGCTGCCCCTTGCTGAGGCAAAAGGGATCATGGCCGCCAAGTCGGGAACTGCCGTTTTCAGACAAAAGCTCTCTTCAAAGAGACTGATGGTACCTGGAGACTCCATGCTACATCCTGGCTGCGGCTGGTCGGCCTTTGACATGTTTGACCCTCAGTACTGAATGGCTTTCCCGCCTTAACACCGTGCTCCACGTAGCCTGCCTTCTGGAGCCGCCTTAGGAGATTACAGAAGATTACATCACAGTTTGAGCATGATTCGAATGGAAGCCTTGGTATATATATATATATATATATATATGCATCAGTTTTGCTTGTTTGCTGCGGGGCGGGTGCTGCGGGCTGCACCCGTCAAGTTTTCGGGCGCGGTGAGCGGGGTGCTGCAATAACCATGAGTTCGTAGTTCATGTGTGGGCCTTGCAAGAGCCCCCAGCACACTAATTCACAGCTTCCTGGCTGTAGGAACCATACTCCATCCCTTCCTTTATGGACGCTTCCCTGGACCAGCTGCAGTCAGCCCGGGGAAACCCTGCATCTGCTGCCCCGGTCTGCTGCTAGCTGCCCGGCATACACAATTGATCGACGGCATGTGGCTGCTGCATTGTAGGAATGTAGGAATGTTGAACCTTGCAGTTTGAGCATGATTCGAATTGATGACTCGGTATATATGCACGTTTTAGACCCGAGTTCTTGAACCTACTCGCCTTGACACTAGCTTTGTCTACCAGGGGAGGATCAAATGCACTCTTCTTCATGCTTGGGCACAATGCGGAAAAACGGTCCTCGGGTAGATGGTGGTGAAGTAGCTGCTGCCTGCATTCTCCCTTTGACCAACTTTGACCAACAACATGTGTAGCGTGTGCGGAAATGTTGTGTGCTGAACCTTTATATACTGAACCCTTGCTAAACGTTTTCCTGAAGCTGCACGTCAATTACAATAGATAATATTATTCGCTGGCGTTGAGAACAGAGCCTCCATTCCGTGCATACTCGGAGACTTCATGCTGTGCGGAATAGACAAAAATAGGGCCCAGGGTATGCAGCGTATTTTAGTGTCCAGTGTATGCAAGGTGCCACAAATGTGCTGCATGTGGGGCACAGTTACAGCATGATAAAGTGGCTGGGTAGGGGGTCATGACACAACCATATCAACAACACTGTGATCATTCAGCCATTCACATTCCCTTCCCCAAACCTGGTGGTTCGCATGCGAGCAACAATTTGACGACCAGCCAACCATGCTTTCATTTTTGATTTTATTCGTTCTGTAATTCAGCTCCCTAAGACTCTCCCAGCACCATGAGCACCCCGCTTAGATTTTTTGCCTCTTGTTCAAGGAGCAAATGGTCTCCCACTGCGTCTTGTATGTGTCACCCCCCCCCCCCTGCACAAAATTGCTTCCTCCCTCACTCAAAGCAGTTGTTACTACAAGACTGTTTTCAAGCAGGTGGCGGAAGTGTTTTCCTCGACGTTGCCTCACAACATGTGCACAGTCTCTATAGTCTGCTGATCACGTCTACTTGTAGAAGACACTGTCTAAAGGCTATTGACAGGATCGCATCTTAGCTAGATCCGTTGCATCAAACGCCCCCTCCCTGTGTGCCTCCTGCGCTTTCAATTTACCCCCCCCCCTCTTGCGGTCCCTACCAAGCCACACCAATACGGTTGCAGGGGATATGATGATTGTGCCCCCCCCCCCCCCCCTGCCAAGCCCCTTAGTTTCACAAGGCACACGGTCAAACAAAAAGTATGCCATCTTGCGATCCAGAAAAGTAATTTCATGTTTTCAAACTCCAACAAGTGCGCAAATGTGGATTTCCATTCATTCTTCTTCGTCTTGCTTCACTCATCATCATGCACGCCGCACTAGAATGCGGTACGCAAAGCATTTTATTACTGACACTCATGTACCAAGATTGTTGTGTGGTTTGTTTATGTAGCTTCTCGGACACATGTGTCACGATAAATTTCACCTGCTAGAAATGCCACTGCCACCGAGGCGGCTCTCTTGAATGCCTCAGGCTCATTGGGAACCTTTTGTAGACTTTTTCTTTGCACCTTTTCACGCCAGCGGAGCTTGTAGTGGAGCCAAATCTGCTGAGTCGCAACGGTTGACAATGCACCCCATCTCGTGGCACCAGCCGCTGTTGCAATGCTTGCTGGACTTCAACTTTTGCATTCCTCCCCCCCCCCCTTTGTCCAAGCACTGGAGCGGAGGGAGCTTCAGTGACGATCTCAGGCAAAGCAGGACAATCTGTGTGGTGCCTGGCGGCGCCTTGCTGACATGCACAGACAATGTGTGCGACGGCTTCGACGCATGATTCTCGATATGTGTGGGCACAGGTCTGTCGGCGGGGACCTATTGCTGGACATTCCACTGTTCTAAGGCCAAGCACTGCCTTGTCCAAGCACATGAGCCCGTATGACCGTCGTTTTTCTGATTTTTTCTGACCTCAGTTTTTATGGTCAGAAATGTGACGTTACGGGGTTGTGCTTTGATTGTATAGGGAAAGGGGAGCTGGATCATGCTTCTGGTAGTTCCTCCTGCTCATACCAACATTCCACTTGCAACTGCAACGGAGTGCTGTCTGTCTTGGTGTGATTTTCAGCCATGGCTGATGTTGCCACTTCTGGCATGGCTGTTACGTATGTCTAGTCCACAGGTGAACATGTGCCCGCCACAATCCTTGGTCCTTCTACTTGTGGGGATGGTTTCTTTCACGTGAAGTACATGCAGAATGGGCATGAGCTTGAGCATCATGCTCCTCTGGACCGTGTCCTATTCGCAATCCGCAACCCTTCTCCAGAACCTTCAGAGGCCTCTCGAGCATGAGGGTGGTCGGGGCAAAATTGCTCCAAGTAGGGAAAATGGGGGAAAATGGAACCTACTGTGAGAATTTGCAGATTTTTTGTGGAAAAATGGGGTTAACGTTGCGCCGGAACCCCAAAAAAACACTTTTCCCTGGCCCTGGGGGGCTGTGGGGGGGTGTACTGAGCCACATGTCCTAGGGGAAATGGGGGGAAATGGGGGAAAATGGGGGGAAATGGGGGAAAATGGGGGGAAATGGGGATGTAGACAAGAGAAATGTATCACAATGCCTGCCACTGCACCTCCTTCCAGCATCTTTCGGTCTTTGTACCCTATGGCCGACCAAGTGCACTTGTTTAACGGGGTGCGCTATGTCCCCATCAAGGCCATCAGGGATTCTGACCGCAAGTGGTTGTCCGCGGGCTGGCTCGTAAAGCAGATAACTTTGAACAACTACAACAAGACCAAGCCCGCGAACATTGGGATTGCGGTCAACCCTGGGCAAGGCATCCGGCTGGGGGACTACATGGGACTTCTCGTCACTGAAGTGGGTCAGAGACGAGCGACAAAGCAGTATGAAGTGTGACACTCATCGCGCCGCGGTCATGCTCCACTACAATGGGATCCCTCAATAGCACCACATTTCTTGTATTGTTGCATGTCCAATCTGCTAGATACACGTGGAAGTTTGGTAGGATGCGTTAGAGTGTGGCACGGGGCAATACGTGTGCCCCATTGTGTGCCGCGACACCCTATCTAACTCTTGGCGCGCGAACCCAAAAAAATCGAGCTACAGCCCTAAAATTTGATGTAAAAAATTTTTTACCCAGCTTTCTTGTGCGTGGGACGAAAAATGAAGAAAAATTTGGACGAAAAACAATAGTCAGAACAGGGTAAATACTGTGGGAAGGGGGGCATTGTGGTGGGAGATGGCGGAAATCGAGGGTAAAAGACAGAGGTAATTTGTGAGGGGTAGGATAGGAGGGAAAATTGAGTTGCACAATTGAAACCATTTGAAAAAACACACCAGCAGCTAACAAGGATGGTTTTCGGGGTGGACACTTGGTTCGACTAAGAAATGGGAGGACATCTTACTCCACAGTGACTGATGCAACAACACCCAACAAAACAAGACTGATCAATCGCAGGGTGTGTGACTCCGCCTTGTTCGTATAGTACCTCTATAGCAGGCCTATACCCCTCGCAAAGATAGGGGACACTGATTTCTCCCGTCGATACTACACAGTATGCCGCCTGGCCACGGCCACGCCTTCAAATTGCAGACTCAATCCAGTGCAGTGATAACGAGAGTATGTAGAAAATTGACCTTGCCATCCATATTCATCTCTGTCACCATACCTCCCGTTCCTAGAATAGGTGGGCTGCCAATCATTATCGAGTGGCCGGGCGCCGTAGTAGAGACAACACAACAGCTGGCCCAAAGCGGGAGTGTGTTCCTAGCATCAGGATGGGGCTCGTGTTATGGCGAGGCAAGGTGGTACTGCTCTGGGTGGTAGTCTACAACCACCTCAAGCTTCAAAAGATTTGTGCTCTTGTTTCCATGATATTAGATGGCACCCGCATTGTAGCAAAGCACCTGAACTCACCTTTGCAGCTTCCGGACTATGTTTATTGGACAAAAAAAATTTTCTTACCTGGCAACCACAAGAAGAAGTAGAGGAGAATCCAAAGGAGGAGGGAGAGGTGGAGAGGGAGAGGGCAAGGGGAATGCCGTGCACACAGTGCGCACGCAGTGCAAAGTTTTGTGTGTCGGCAAATACTCGAACCCTAGTTTTGGCCCCTTGGGGGAGCACCTGATGCGGCACGTGCGCGGCGCGGATATTCGGCCCTCTTGCCGAACCAAGCACCCACAGTTCCTACCCCAGGGGCCCCTTGTCGAGGGATTTTGGGCATGATCCGTGATACTCTTGAGTAGAAAAATGTCGTTTGTCTGTCCATTAAACATCCGCGCTAGATTGGGCAAGACGAGGCGCATAAGAAATGTCATTTTTTGCTCTTTGAAGATCCCGCCCTCGAAGCTCAGCCCCGGCACGAGGTAGCGGTTGGTGTGGGGCGAAACTTGTCGTTGGGCTGCAATACTATCGGTCCCACGCTCGTTTCCGTGGTGTACATCGCTGTTAACATCCGGTGAGTACGACGGCTATCGCAATATTTGGAGGGGGCAATGGGACCACCCTTCACAAATCTATTCGCATCTTGTTGTACCTCACCCAGTTTTGTATTCGGCGCCAGGTTCGCTACCCCTCGTATGGCCCTTGGCCCCATGTGCCACCTCATGTGTTGGTTGTTATCTTGTGGGCATTGTTGCATTGCTGCATCTAGCAACAGGTGGTAGGTGATCTTGGGTGAGTTTCCCGGCAGGTGCAAGCAGTGCCCACGCAGTGCGCACGCAATGCAACAACTTGGCCAAGGAAGAGGGGGAGGGAGAGCAAGATGGAGAGCGGGAGGGTGAGGGGGGACGCAGAGGGAGACGGAGACCGAGAGGGAGATGGAGGCAGAGAAGGGAGGGTGTGGGCAAGTGAGACAGAGAGAGCGACGGCGAGGGCGAGTGGGAGGGCAGTGGTGAGGGTGAGGGTGAGGGAGAGGGAGAGGGAGAGGGAGAGGGAGGGCAGACACACAGGACCCATGCCTTGGACTGGAAGTCAGCCCCCACATCCAAATCAAGTCCCTTGCGTCATGTAGATTCGCATGCAGTACCCAATGGCAGCGTGCCCACCTGCCCAGGCCGAGCCCAGCCCCTGGCTGCGATATGCTGCGGTGGTGACTGCCGCGCTGGGGGTTTGGGCCTTCGCCGGCTGCGTTCTGCACATCCCGTCCTCCCCTCCCCACATGTGGACCACCTCGGGCCTTGCCACCAAGCCCCGTTTCCCCGGGCTGCGCACCGTCCCTGTGGTGCCCCTGCCCGCCGCGTCACACTCTATGGGTCCCACAATGATGGAGGACGTGGAGGGGCCAGCCCCAGACATGCCTCATACCACAAGTGCCGCCCCTCCGCCCCATGGCACCCCTGCGCTTCTTGCAAGCGCTTGCATGGCCATTGGTGCTGCAGTGTCCTTTTTGGCGTGGGCCATGGCAAGTGCTGTGCGACGCCCGCGCCCTTTGGCCGGCGCCATCGGCCCCGTACCCGCCTGCGGCGCTGGCACACCCTCAAGGACAGGGGGGCCGCCCAGGGTCCGCATCGGCGCGGGCCGCCAGACTGCCTCGATGGCCCCACTGTTCACTCACTACCCACTTCAGCCTCAAGTTGCGACGCCGTTGCGGGTGCACGGCCGCTTGGCGTTGCAGTGCAGTGCGCACAGGGCGTCTTCCCAAGCGCCGCCGTCCATGGCCTCTCAAGTGCACAAGCACAAGCAGTTGGTGGTGCCGCTCCGACGGGCTCCCAAGGTCTGTGTGCCCATTGTGTTGCTCTGCCTGTGCCCCTACCCCCCCCCCCTTTTACCTCTGCCCCCCCCCCAAGTCAGTACAGGGGTGCCTCGGTCAGGCTTAGGATTTGCTGAGCATAAGGTCCCATCTGACCACCACTGGGGCTGCCCTGGATCGGAGGGAGCAGCCGGAGCAGACATGAGAAGGCCCCTGGTCTCTCTCCTACTTCTCTGTAATAGACCTGTAGTTCCAGATTCCTTCGGGGAGGGGGGGGGGTTCGGACACCAAAGCAAGTTTGTGTCCCTAAGATCGGTCTCCAACTCCGGGCCTCTTTAATAGATGTCATTTTCCCTCTGAGAAAAAATGATGTGGGTGGGTGGGTGGCTACTCGTCCTCTACCTCCTCGTCCTCCTCCTCCTCCTCCTCACTCCCTCCCTAATTGGGCTTGCTTCTACGAAGGCTGCGGATCAAGGTGGTTGATGAGTTCAAAGAAAAATCCCCAATTGGTGTCTCGTGGCAGTGACCTAAGGCGTACCATTGGGTTGATGAGTTCAATGAAGGATCCCAAATTGGTGCCCCATGGCCTTGCAGTGGCAGTGAGGTGAGGTGTGCCTCATGGCAGTTTGGATTGGATTGTCCGTGAAGCGCACATACCCAGCCTTCATGCACCGAGTAGTCCGTGCAGGGACCAGTCGTACCGGCAAAAAACGACACCCTCCAATCCAATCCAATCCTCCGCCTCCTCTGCCTCCTCCTCCTCCTCCTCCTCCTCCTCCTCCTCCTCCTCCTCCTCCTCCTCCTCCTCCTCCTCCTCCTCCTCTGCCTCCGCCTCCGCCTCCTCTGCCTCCGCCTCCTCCTCCACCTCCTCCTCCTTCCCTTTGGCATCACCACTGATGCAGTCTGGCATGAGGTCAAGACCAGGCTGGTTATCCGAAACCCTGCCATCAGGGCCCTCTTGCACCAGCTCACTTGCACCACACTTCAGCCTACCTACCTATCCTCCCCCGTGATACCTTTCCTTCCGTGGCCTCGCCCGGCCTTACCTACCCACCCGCTTCACTTACCCTTCGTCTAAGGTACGCCTTGTCCAAGGTGGGACCGCCCTGTGCGTACCAAATGTAGTGATGCGTGGAGAAGGCGGGGTTTTGGGTGCGCACTGCCACCTCCCTCACCCGCTTGCTTGAGTGAGTCTAGTATGAGGTCAGGATCACACTGGTTATTTCAACACATGACATCACGGCCCCCTCTTGCACAAGCACGAGCTTATCCAGCCCCGGACACCCCGTCGCAGCGCGCTTTTTGACCCACGGATTCTGTGGTGCGGGAATCACGGAACTGGCCATTGGACTGGCATTGTACAGGATTTGCCCTGTGCTCATGTTTTGCTTTTTTTGGGTTGTTGCATTGTCATTCTCCGTTGAAGTACCTCATCATTATTGGTTTGTTTGGATTTGGTCACTCTATTTTGTACTCCCGGTCTACCAATAAGCACAGGCTTTCCTACACAGGGCCACCCCACCAAAAAGCGCTTTTCCTGCACTTAGCTCGTGTTTGGACAAGGCGGGGGGGGGGGGGAGCAGATTGCAAATAAATGATTGCCACTCTGGGAGGGTGTTTGGCGTTGTTATGGCCATTTTGTTTGCACCTCCACAAATGCAAAGCTCTCTTTGTGAGCCTTGGTTTCAGACTCACTTCTTTGCACCCGCACCCATTAAATGCAGCCTTGTCTTCGGTACAGCCCCAGTAGAGGAGGAGTACGGCCCAGTGATTATTTGGGACATTGGCTCAGCGAGTACGACAAGCCTTTGGTTGAGGGCAGCCCCACCCCCCATAGGGGGGTAGTGAGGCGTAACAGTTTTTTTTTGCTTGGCAGCTTTGCTGCCGCCACAGAGTGCTGAATCACATGCAACAGTACTTTGAAGGACGGTTGTGGTATGCACAAACGTGCCGGGGGCCGGTTGAGAATGGGATGAAAATGATTTGAATTGATTTGGGTTCCTACCCCCCCCCCCCCTTGCAATCTCCCACCCCTTGCAACCCCCCCGGGGAGACCATCACTTCCATGTTTTTCTAATTAACATCAATTGCGCTGGTTTGCGTTGCCCATCTGCTTTACACATGGCCTTGCATTGCTTTCTCATTACTTCAAACCAATCACCTGTATGTTGTGTTGCTATTTCAGACCCAAGATGTTTTCTCCCAATGACCGTGTGCGGTACCACTCACGCACACTTGGTGCACATGTGTTGGCCACTATAGTGGGCCCTTCACCAAATGGGCCACAGTTTTGCCACATTCGTAACCAGAAGTTCTTTACCATTCCTTTGGATCCCCAATAACATTTGCGTTGGATGAATCACATTGGCACCGCATCAACGCAAAAGTTGCTTCACATGTGTTCTCTTTGCTTGCATCAGTGGTGGGTACCACAGTTTGCCTTGAAAAAAACCTTGCAATCCCCCCCCCCCCACCCGGGAGACCGTCGCGCGCTAACGTGTGAGATTGCAAGGGGGGGGGGGTAGGTACTGTCAATCCGCCGTCGGTTACCCTCCAACCGATGATTGCTACTGTCCAACCAATTTTGACGGACGCTAGCAGTCGTTCTAGTTATGTGTGCGGGAGTGAGGGGGTAAGTGCAGGGCCGTCATTGGGTGTACGGGGTGCGGTCATTGAGAGTATGTGTGCCCAGGGGGTTGGTGGTTTTGTGAGGTGGTTGTCGCATGCCGAATTGAGTATGAATTCTGTGTGCGCGTGTGTGCGCGCGCGTGCCCCATCTTGTTGCCTTGTTGTAGTTTGTGTGTGTGTGTGTGTGTGTGTGTCCATCCCTCCGTCCCTGGCGTACCCTGCGTACCTTGCGGGCATTGTCACAGGCGCCCTGAGCAACGCCCCTCACTGGTGCCAAACGTGTGCGGGGAAATGCTCTCACTGGGCGCGTGGTTACAAATAGCACTGCAGAGCGATTGCCAAAGGAAACACGTGACTCGTGCAGGGCACTCCGCCGTCACCAGGGCAGTAGCCATGAGCCCCAACACCCTCACACAGACGGCCCATGATCTTGCACAAGCCCAATGGTTTGCCGTGGACTCCCTCCCATTGTCACTGCAGAAAGGCACCTAGCCTACATGACTGTCTACATGTCCTTCTTGGTTTGCTGTTCTGTGTTTGGCTTGACGAGAAGTCCAGACACACAGTGCACGTCCTTGCCTGTGATTCTTGGTTTCAGGGCGTGTTATTGGGTCTTTGCAGAGAGTGTGAGAGCGAGCGAGAGAGAGAGAGAGAGAGAGAGAGAGTGTGTGTGTGTGTGTGTGTGTGTGTGTGTGTGCGTGCACACAACCCGAGCACCTCTTGAGCAGTGCAGGGGCAGGGGAGGGATTGTCCTGACCCTCCCACATTACCCGGGCTTGGGGTAGTTAGTTATGGCTGTTTTGCTTTACTGCAGGCCTCTGTCTGAGCCGCACTGCCAGAGGCTGTATCCGACTTCTCGGAGGAGAGCGGGAGAACCACTGCTTCTGTCCTTTGCACTGCAGAAAGGCCCCTAGTGCCGTGTTTGAACATGCCTTTGTTTTGACACTGCACCTGACAAGATCTAGCACATTCAGGCTGCCTTGACCAGTGCCCTGTTTGTCGCATCGACCGAATGTGCGTGCAGTACGTGCGTGCAGTACGCCCCGGATACAACATGTTTCAATGCCTTGCTCTGACCTTATATGACTGCAGCACTGCAGGAGGCAGTGCAGCATGCTTTTGCTTTGCAGATCCACTCTTTCCAGCTGCACCAACGGTCTACTTCAGAAAGGCGCCTAGTCGCCGATGGTCATCATTTTTCTTTGACTGTCTGTGGCCTGACAAGGTTCTATCTCTGCCCAGTGCCTACCCTGCTATTGCTTGGGGGCGTATTGCGCGCCGTGCACCACAAAGTCTGTACAGGACCATACCCAAGCTGCATACTGGTGCCAAGTACCAGTAACAATGAGCCTTGTTATGCATTTATATGAGCTGCTGGCATGCTTTGCCCTCATGTTTTGCATCCTTTCCTATAGTTTTGTGGTATCTACCAAGCATTTGGATTTGGATTTGGATTCCGATTACGAACTATGGCTTGCGATGAGGAAGAAATGGAGAGGTTGCGACAAAACAAGGCACGGAAGAAGTGGAAGGAGGCTGAAAAGGTGGCATCACAATCGGCAAAAAAATCCCCAGCTCCTAGTGTCTCGGAATTATTCCAGACACTGTGGTGAGGTTGTTGAGACAACTGTGAAAAAGGTTCGCGGATATCTCAATGTGGTGGTGGACGAGGTTCGATGGTCTAACCGCTTGAACCATTATAATCATAGCAGGGGGGGGGGGGAGAATTTGCTACTTGCGAAATTTGCGGGATTTTGCGATTTTGGCAATTTTGGAAATTTGCGAATTTTTGCGAAATTTGCGAAATTTTGTGCCTGCTATAGTGCTCCCTGCAATACCCTGTTCCTGCATGCTGGGCTTTTTTTTTTCTGATGAGTGAAATTCCTCCCAAGGAAGATGCATTGAATGAGCTTGTTGCTGCCCGTGATGATGAGGCAGCAGATGCTCCTGCCAAAAAAAAGCCAAAGTTGAACTACGGAGCAAAGACTACACCTGAAGCCCGCGCTCAGCAGTTCAAACACGGCTTATTTGGTGTACGTGGCAAGACAATGTGGTGCAACGTGTGTGACAAGCCCGTGCAGCACGAGCGGAAATGTACAGCTGTAAAGCACATTGAAAGTGCATGCACAGAAGCAAGCTGGTAGGCGCCGTCGCTGGTTTGCACTTTTACGATCAAAAGGGGTTGCACCCTGTCTACCCCCAAAGGTGGGGGGCACCCGATGGTGTTCATGGCGCAATGCTGCAGATTGGTGTTGTCCAAACGTGCACTTGTGGAAGGAATTTGTGGCTCAGGAGGTGGAGCGTACACTGTGGAAGGGAAAGGAAACTGATACCCCCCACTTTGTTGCACCGCATCCACAATATTTTGTAGACCGAATTTGAAAACCTGAAGTTGCGCTTGGCATTTGTCAATGATCACTCCCAAAGCCTCGGCCAGACTTTGAACACCATGCAATCATCCCAGGGTGGATTGGCCCCCTTCGTCCATGACTTTGTTCTGAATTTGGAAGAGGAGTACAGGGAGTTGACGAAGCTCGACGCAAAGTTCTCTTCCCGTGTTGAGGAAAGGTTGAAGCGATTTAGGGACCCAGCGCCATACAGAGCTTTTCTGGGTGCAGCTGCAAAGCGGACTACCAATCATCTGACAAATGTGAGAGCAAAGAATCCTGAATTGTGGCGGTTTTACAAGGAGTTGAGAATTCTGAACCCTGCCAACCTATCTACCATGTCTTATGATATCTCTTTGTACAGTACCCTGCGGTTACCATTTCCTTTGTCTGTTATGTGTGGGGTTGAAAGGGATCTTTGTGCAAAATAGTATGTTGCGAATTTTTGCGAATTTTTGCGACGCGAAATCAGCACCCTCCATTTGCGAATTCTCCCCCTCCCTGATCATAGCCCACGTGACCCACTTCATTGACTCTATGCCCATTAGCTCAATGGGCGGTGGCCTTGGGTGGCTTGAGGGGTGGGGGTGGGGTGAAACATGAGGCTATCCAACATTGTGGGGGTGTAGTATCGTCTGTACAGGCAAGAATATTGCCAATGGTAGCAAAAAACCCCAATTTCTTCCTATCATGTGTGTGTTGTGCCCGCGCCGTGCCCGCGCTGTGCACACACGCCCCCCTTGTGCTGGGATTTGGTCGCTTTGTGTCAGCTGTGTGTGCGTGTGTGTGTGTGTTGGCCTTGGCAGAGACTTGGCTGTGGCTGTGTCATGCAGGCCCAAAACTGGGCGAAACTGGCGTTCGTGACGAACATGGGCTGGTGCTGACCCACCTCTGCACGTACCCTGTACTACAGAAAGGCGCCTAGCACAGCCAGACAATGTTCTTGTCTTTGTTCTGACTGTGCCTGACAAGATTCAGTGCAAGCCAGCCTCCTTGATCGCTGCTCACTGTCTTGGCTGTTGCCCGTTTGTTATGTATATCGTGTGTGTGTGTGTGTGTGTGTGTGTGTGTGCGTGTGTGTGTGTGTGTGTGTGTGTGTGTGTGTGTGTGTGTGTGTGTGTGTGTGCGTGTGTGCGTGCGTGCGTGCGTGCGTGCACCAGGGGTGGGGGGGGGGTGATGTATGGGTTGGGGGCTATGAAGTGTTATGAAGTATGTGTGTGACGCATGTGACGTGTGGGTTCATGGCCTGGGGCTGTTCGAGGTCGTGGTTCGAGTCCGCCGCGCCTCTTGCGGACCAATCTGCGTTCTGGCACCGCGCTCCATCCCCCTGCCCCTCCCCCTCCCCTTCAGGGCACCGTGATGGTCAACACGGCCGTGCGGCGGGTGCTGCGGCCCCTCCTCGAAGGCGTGGACTGCGGCGTCCTGCACCTCTTCCTGCACGACCCGGCCGGGACCGCAGCCCTCGGCCTCAACGAGAAGTGCGATTCCGCGGTGTGGGGCGACCTTGATGCGGCCCTCGCCCGCATCTTTCCCTCCGATGGACCTGACACAGATGAAGGTGCAGCGATCTCTGCCCCATCTCAGGATTGCGTTAATGATCCACATCCTTTTCCCATTGAGGACATCCTCTCCGCCCCTGCCCCCGCCCCCAGCTGCACAGGTGCGAACAATGGGAGCAGGACCCGATGGTACCCTGCAAGAGGATGGTTCTCCCTTCCCAGGACATGCACAGGCACGGCGTCTCCCGCACGCGAGCGCCACCGCGGGGGTTTGGGGGCTGTCAGCAGTCTGGCAGGCTTTGCGACCGGACGCCCGGGTACGCCACGCCCAGTCCAGTCCTGCAGGGCAGGCAAGGCAGCACGGGCCGTGGGACCAGGGCAACCAAGAGAGGCATCCCCCCCCCCCCCCCGCTCCTCCAATGAACATCTTCGCAGGACAGTTCTGCAGACAATCAACCTTCCCTGCACATCCAATCCCCAACGTAGCCTTGAACAAGTACTGCTTTTCTGTTCCTGAATGAGAGTGTTGCCCCTTGCATTGCATCGCATACTCGCCATCCTGCGGTTTGCAGTGGTGCTTTGCAGGGGGGAAAAAGGGGGGGATCCCCCCCCCCCTTTTCAGAAATGGATTTTTTTCCGGTTTCGAGTTGGACACCTGAGGAGGGGGAGGGTCCCAGCCAAATCCCCCTTCCCCCCCCTCTGCCTCCATTCAGACCCCCCCTCCCCACTTCTAATACTTCCTGCGCCCCCCCCCCCCCCCCCGCCGCCGCCAGTCCTTGTCCCCCCCCCATGAGTTTGGACGCCTGCGGCACCATGTTATTGGCCCCAGAAGGGCCCTGGTCCGAACCCGGCAGCCACTGGAGCTGGGCGAGGAATCCAGCCCCCTGTGAACAGCGCGATCCAGCCCATCCCCCTTCCGGCCACGACTGAAAAGAGCATGCGCTGGTGCTCAAGGCCTGAGGTCTGGGGCTGGCTTTGCAGGGGGTTGGTGTTGACGGAGGGTCCATGATGTGGACTTGTGAGGGGTTTCGGGCAGCGACAGATTTTGGGGTATACTTGTGGGCGTATCCCGCACCCAATCGCATTCGATGGCCCAAATGGGCAATCCCCCCCCCCCCCCAAACTCCAACCACCAAGGCCTTGTGCCAACACCCCCCCCCCCAACTCCCCCCCGATACCGCACACAGGCCATGGGGCTGACAGGGCTGGCTGCATTTGGGCCCCTCTGACGGGGGCGGGGGGGGGGGGGGGGGGTCGCACTCGGAGGACGATGTTGGGGCCTTCCAACCTCTTCAATCAGCTCACCCCAGGGAAGCATCAGAAGGGAAGAGACCTCAGAGGCGGCCCCAGAATCAGTTAGACAGGCGGTTGGAGGATGTTGCGAAGGCCGTTGGGGGGCGGTTACCATTGGTTACAACTGCCACTGAAGCTGGCGCTTGGCGTCGGGGGGCAGTGGCTGGGCATAGGCCGGGCGCCCTGGAGGGGGGAGGGGGGGGGTGCCTCCCCCCCTTCCAATGCATCCCTGGTTCGCCCCCCCCCCACCTCACCCTCCCCTCCAACCCCCAAACACCCACCCACCAAGCTCCGACCTGCTTGCGCAGCACGACGCCTCAACAGCCGCGGGGTTGCTCCGGGGGTGGCCCACGATCAACGGTGGATTTCCTCGACGGAACTCGGACGAGTGGCAGCCGGATTTCCTTCGACGTTTATGGAACACCCCCTGTGCCGGCGGGCGCTGCCAATGCACTGCTCGCCCATCGCCTTCCTTGAAGCACTGGGGGAGGGGGGGGTAGTGAGGGACAGGGAAGTATTAGAATGGCCGTACACCACATGAGGGGGGGGGGGGTACCCACCCTTGACCCCCTCCCCCCAGACCGAAGTGACCATCGCGGGAAACAACGAAATTTACCGTTGGGAAAATCTGGTGGGGCCATTTTTGGTACACACACTTTTGGGTCACCGACCCCTCCTCTTCCCCCCCCTTCTAATACTTCTCTGGGGAGCCATGCTGTTGGGACTGGGGGGCACCTCCCATGCTTTCTTCACTCTTGTTCAGGCGCCGCGCGGATGTCTTGTGCTGCACTCCTCGGCCGCAGTCTCACGGTCCCCGTGCATGGCGGCGCACTCGCACTCGGGGGCTACCAGGGGGTGTACCTGACAGAGATGGCGGGCGGGGCCGGGGAGGGGCCGCAGCTCGTTGCCACCTTGCAGGTGCTGCCTTCCACGCCCGCCCACACCCGGAACTTGGAGGTGCCCATTCCCTCTCGGGGCTCGCACGCCGTGGATTGGCTGCAACTTCGCAAGGCGCTGCCGGCGCTGGACAATTTGGCGCAGGACGCAGGGGCTGCGGATGGGGCCCTCCTCACGTTCACATGCAAGCACACCTCCGCCTCCGCTGCGCTGCATGGGGGCGCCCTGCAGCCCACCACCATGGAGGTGTTGCACCTACCTTTGACGTCTCCTGGGGGCCATTTGTGATGTGATGTGTGATGTGTGATATGTGATATGTGGATATGTTATATGTGGTGTGGTGTGGGGCGATGTGGTGTGGTGTGGTGTGGTGTGGTGTGGTGTGGTGTGGTGTGGTGTGGTGTGGTGTGGTGTGGTGTGGTGTGGTGTGGTGTGGTGTGGTGTGGTGTGGTGTGGTGTGGTGTGGTGTGGTGTGGTGTGGTGTGGTGTGGTGTGGTGTGGTGTGGTGTGGTGTGGTGTGGGGCGGGGCGGGGCGGGGCGGGGCGGGGCGGGGCGGTGCGGTGCGGTGCGGTGCGGTGTGGTGTGGTGTGGTGCGGTGCGGTGCGGTGCGGTGTGGTGTGGTGTGGTGTGGTGTGGTGTGGTGTGGTGTGGTGTGGTGTGGTGCGGTGCGGGGTTGGGTGGTGTGGTGTGCGGAAGGCACTGTTACAAGAAGGCAAAGGCCGGGATGTCTACCCACGGGTACAGGTAAACGGGAGGGCTGTGTGTGTAGCGTGCTGTGTGCCAGTGTGTTGTTTGCAGCGGAAAGCGGGGGATAGGGAGACCTGGAGGCCCCTCACCAAGCCATTGCTGTTAGCCCAGGAGCTCTCGCGGGACTCCCTCCTCTTCTGCCTGCTGGTGCAGGCGTAGCTCCTGCAACACCCACGCCATCATGCTGTTCGGGCCCAGCTGGGCCTTCAGCAGCGTGGCACGCACCTTGGCATGGGCATACCGGACCCTGATGGACTCCTCGATGACGTGATGCAGGAACTCTGTCCCCGATGTGTGGGGCCAGAGCATTCCATGTCAGCCCGCTGCATGGAGGGGGTGTGCAATGCAGCCCCCCAGTGTTCCAGAACAGCCGGCTCCCACAGCTCGTTGCGCATCGGCTCAGCACAGCCCCCCACACTCCGGTCAAGCCATGCCGCAAGCCGCTGACGGTCTGGCCGCCACACATGGGACTTGGCCGAGTAGACCCACAGGTGGGGTGCCGTTTCCCATTGCGCTCCACACAAGAGGCACGTCGTGTCTTGAACCATGGCACGGTGAGACGACTGGTGCGCCAGGACGGGCATCGTTGTATGCCATCCCCACAGTGGCCCCCCTCCTGATTGGTGCGGAGGGCCAAGCCTTTTTTTAGTGGCGCGCACACCCTCCCCCAGGGGGGGGGTGCCTGCCTGCCTTTTTGGAAATTCTGGGTGCCCTCAGCGGAAACACCCCCCCCCCCCCCGGGGTGGGGGTAGGCCAAGAGTGGGTTGGCCTTTTTGGGGGACAATATTTGTAAGCAAAATTTTCATTCTGCCCCTGAGCAGTGGATAGCCAGATCTGGTCAGTACCCTAGTGGTACTGCACTGCACCTGCGTTCCACAGATCGTTGGTTCGAATCCTGGCGCTCTGGTGATTAATGCGCTGGTGTTAGCAGGCTGCGCCAGGCTGAGATTCTTTGAGGGAATAGATTCAAAGTAAAATATGTATACCACTCCTGAGGTGTATCTAACAAAGGTGATAGGTCTGTTAGTGGTAAGATGCTGTTCTCGCAACTGCTGTAACCCTGGTTCAATTCCCAGGGTGTCAGAAGGCTGGGGTGTGTGCCATGGTAGTCAAAAACTTTTCTGTCTTTTTATTTTGACAGCTCATCATGAAAGTACTTTGCAAATGTGGTATGAGGGTGGTTTGATATTGGGTAGGTACTGTGGACAAGGCGGTGAGTGGGTGCCTGCCTCCTTGACTGGACCCCCCCCCCCCTAGGGTAGGGGTAGGACAAAAGCAGTGCCTGCCCTGAAAAAGTGCCTGCCTCCTCCAAGATTTCACCCCCCCCCTCCCCCCCCCGTATCACAAAAAAGGCATGCGGAGGGCCCCCACTGCCGCCTCCGAGTCCGGCACCAGCCTGTACACCCTTGGCTGCACGGCCAGTTGCCGGACGTAGGGGAGGAGGATCATGGCCTCTCCTTCCTGGGAGGTGCCCACTCCGGAGGCGACATGGGCCTGGTACGCTCTAGGCCCACACTGGGCAGCCCCTACCATAGCCATGCCCGCCGGCGTCGTCCCAACATTCACCGATGGTGCCACGGAGCGTTGCCGGCGCCGGCAAGTCATGGAACCATATTCCTGGCTCAGTCTTGGGAGCCAAGACCTTGGGGGGGGGGGGGGGGGGGGGTTGGTAGCCAGGCCGTGCGGCGCAAGTAGCGCTAGGTCTCCATGGTGTTCCCGGAGGTGGGTCTTGAGGGCTGGGTGGAGCTCGGCCGGCAGTGTACCCATTGCGTGGAGGGAGTAGTACAGGGGCCCTCTGTACGGGTGCCCCGGGCACTTGTGTGCCACCCAGACAGTGAGATACTTGAATTTGGTCACCGCGGCCGGCACAATGGCAATCCATGGCCACGGCGGCACCACAATTGTCACCGTGACCACGGGGGCGGGCAACTGTTGCGCCCTAGGCTGTCGTCGGCGGTCCGGACATCCAGACCATGGTGGGCGCAAGCACCTCTGTGCCCTGGAGATGTCTAGGGGCACGTGCTGGTGGTCATCCCACAGCCGGGCGTGCAACGGCGCATTCACCTGCACCTGTATACCCAAAAGGGCCTCCATGAGGCGATGCAATTGGGTGTTGCTCGGCATCGCATCACTGGTTGACAGCACACCCGGAGTTCCGGTGCCCAGCGCTCGGCCTCCATGGTGTCCTTCATGGCGGTAGAGACCTTCACGGCATACCCCCTGTGGTATACGGTTTCCTCGTTGGTGGTTTTCGCCGCCCGCCCCCCCATGACTGCCTCCGCCGAGTACGCAGGCGCAGCGCCCGGGATCCAGTCCTTGGGAGTAGCCTGCCACCTCGGCGTGGACGCCTGCAGAAGGGGGATCAAGACGGCGCTGTGGCGGGCGAGCCAAGCTCGGAGGCCCGAAATCCCCTTGCGGCTCGGTGCCCGTTCCTTGCAGGCCCGCTCCCCAATGGCCCAGTGATTTGGGGTGTATAGATCAACCAGATGGTGGTACCCAAGAGCGTGTAGCGTCTCATAGACTGTGTGGGGAATGACCACCTGCGTGACATCGCCATACTGAGTAGGGTCTCCTTCCACCTGGGGGGCAGGGGCTGCTGGCGCCCCCGTCCTCAGCCTGCTGGGACCCCGCACCAGCAAGCAGCGTGGGGTGGGGTGGGGTGGGGTGGCGTGGGGTGGCGTGGCGGTGGTGTCGCCGCGGCGCGGTGCAGTGCGGTGCGGTGCGGTGGGGGCTGGGCGGGGCTGGGATGGTTTGGTGTGGTGTGGTGTGGTGTCGGGTGGGGTGGGGTGGGGTGGGGTGGGGTGGTTTGATGTGGTGTGGTGTGGGGTGGGGTGGGGTGGGGTCGGGGGTGGTGCAGTACAATGCGATGCGATGCGATTCGATGTGTTGTGGTGTGATGTAACGCATCTCATTGCCACGTTCACATGCCCCCCTGCCCCCAGCCATTATTTGACCCCCTGGCACGTGCACCGCATGGTTGGGGGGGGGGGGGGCAGCCCACACGCCGTATCGCCGAGCCAAAGATCTCCTCCCTGACAAGAGAACACACATAAATCAATCCGGAGGTCTTCGCCCGCAATTTTCTTCGCCTTTGTGGTCCACTCCCACCCCCAACCCCCCCAGCCCCTCTCCTTCCATTAAGAACTCCTCCATAAAGAGTTCGAAAAGCGCAACCTGGTCCTTCTCTCCAACATCACAGAGAAAGGCAGAGCAGGTGCAGCACTGGTCTATCACAAAACCTGGAAACATGTTTCCAGCTGGTCATGGGCAAATAGATTTCTTTTCACAACACTCCAGGACCCAGACGGTATGGAGCACTCTTTTGCAATCTGTCATTTTCACCATGATGCTTGTAGTAGCAAACCTCAATGGTACAAACTGATTTCCTTGAGCGACTTGATTCCCACTGCAACCATTTTTTTATTCGATCACAATTCTGTGATCCTGCCTACTACACCTACGTGTGTCTCCATGAGGGACGCACAGCGGACCTCCCGCTCGCAGGTTGGACCCGGGGGTTCCCTGCTCTACCACAAGTCTTCACCGGTCCATTTTCTTGACTTTATGGATCAACCTCCATTTCAGTTGCCTGTTACCTTCAAGCCCCCCCCCCCCCCCCGCTGGACGCACCTGGCCAGCGGCGAGGGCCGTTCCCTCCTCTGTGTGGATCCAACACGGAGTCCTTCGGGGGCTCCGTTGGCACCACCTCCCGCGGGAAAGGAAGGGGGTGTAGGGAGGTGAGGGTAGGCCAGGCAGAGGGTGAGAGGCCGATGGGCACCGCCGCCTGCGGAGGGAGAGGGTGTGAGGAAAGGGCAAGGGGAAGTGGCGAGAGGCCAATAGGCAGCGCCCGCTGCAGACAGCCACACAACCCGGCGCCATGCCAAAGCCCCCCTTTGCCCTCTCCTTGCACTTGACACGTCCCTCTCGCCCGGTCTTCAGGCGGCGATCAGCGCCGTATGCCCCGACGCCTGGACGGCGGCGGTGCCCTTCCAGCACGACTACGAGGGCCCTGATGACATGCCCGGCCACGTCAAACAGGCCCTCCTCGGCCCCTCCGTGACCCTCCCCCTCGCCCCCGGCGGCACGCCCCTTGGGCCCGCCCCCCGATTGTGGGAGCACCGCGCGCTAGACCTCACGGGCGGCAGCGCCGGCAGCAGCCGCTGGGCCGCCGCAACGCTGCAGCCGCCCCCCGCCGTGGGGGCCGGGGGGCGGGTCTGCGCCGTCGCGCAGGTGGACCCCGCGGCGGAGGGCGTGTGCGACGTGCTGCGGGCGTTGCGCGGCGCCGCGCCGGGCCCGGCCCCGTGGCTCGGGGGCGCGGCCGGAGGAGTCGGCACGCTGCACGCCTTCGCACGCGCGCGCTCGGGGGCCGCGGCGGCGGCGGTGGTGGTGGCCCCGGCGGGCGCGCTGCCGCAGTTGCGGCGGGATCTGGACCGGCTGGCGACGGCCGGGGGCACGGGGGACGCGGCGCTGCAGTTGTGGATGGCGCTGGCGGGGGCGGGAACGACGGTGCCGGTGGTGGACGGGGCGCTGCGGCTGGCGGAGGGCGAGGGCATGTTTGTGGTCGTGCCGGGCTGGTGCAAGGGGCCGGTGGAGGTGGAGCTGATCGCCACGGGGCATGTGTCGCCGGAGTAGCGGGGCCTCTGCCACTGTCCCATAAAGAGTCTTCCCCCCCGCTATACTCCGGGAGGATAGAGGGGCCCTGTGGGGCTCGGATTGGACACCCCCCCCAAAAAAAAGGCCCAAAGTGCAGTGAGCACTCCACATGCTGCTCCACATAAGCCCTCTACAGTACGGAGGGTTTCCCACAGGGATCCATCAGAAGGGAAGTGCCTCCCCCTGTACGGACCCCCCAGAGCCCAGCCACTGTCTCCCTGACCGCAAGTGCCAGCTTTAACGGCAGTGGTGGCCGACAGCAACCGCCCTCAACCGCTTTGGCAACGTCCTCCAACCGCCTACTTTAACCGCTTTTGGGCCCCCAGCAGAGGCCACTTCCCTGCTGATGCATCCGGGGTTTCCGCCCACAAAACCCGGACAAATCCGTCAACCCGGAAGTATTAACCGATCCACTTGTCTTGACCTTGATCCCCCCCCTCCCATCTCTGCGGCTGCAAGGGTGCAGATTGGGCCATTCCAATCCCTCGAACTCCCCCAATTGTGTCCTCTTCAGGGGCGCCGCAGGGACGAGGGGAAATGATGGGGGCAGGGGTGGCAACCCCCCCCCAACAACAACAACAACAACAAAGTCACAGGTGCAGCTTTCCGTCTGCCTCGGGGGGTTTCAGGTGTTCGGATCACTGGCGAGGAAAGGCTGGCCCCCCATCCCAAACCGCTGATATACGGTCGTGGTATGGAGCTCGCAGGCCTACCGCCAGGCCGTCGTGCGAAAGACACCCACTGACACACGGCAACAGCGGCACGGCAGCACCTCTGACCGCGGGTCATGTCAGCGCACAACAGAACCGAGACTCGGTGCCCAGCGGACGCAGCCCATATGCCGGTCGGTCGCACCACAATACTTGGGTTGCGCAGGAAGTGTCAATCGCCAACTGCGTCACCAACTCCTTCCCCATGCCCATCACAAACTGCCTCATCAATTTCATCAGCAACGGCATTCGTATCACCCACCGTATCACCCACCGTATCACCCACTGCACCGCCCACTGCACCGCCCACTGCATCACACCACCTTTACGGATCGCCCGCCCCACCCCATGGAGGGAAGGGTTCCAGGAAAGGACAAGGGTAAGTGACGAGAAGCCCATAGGCGCCGCCAGCTTCAGACAGCAATCCACTGCAGGCGTCATGCCCGCCCCCCCCTCCCCCAGGGTGCAGGGCAGAGGGGAGCACTGCATTGGGCTATGAATGGTGGGGCCTCACTGGATTTGGGGATGCCCGTGCCCTAGCTCTGGGACAGCGCAGGCGGGCACTGTGACCTGCTGGTTCACAGGCTCACAGCGCCCTCCATGCCGTGTTACATTGATGTCGGGGCTTGTGTTAATTGGTGAGTCTTGCATTTCAGTTTGGAATTGTTCTACGACCGAAGACGCATGCCATGTGAACGCGTGTGTACGTCTAGGTACACACGCGTTCACATTGTTGAATACTACAGGAATGTACTGATATATTTGGTAGTCCCGTTGAAAACATTTCCCTGACCATTGGACGAAAAACAACAAGGTTAACCCCAACAACCTGATGAATATTGCAACTTTCATCAAAAATTCATTTGCTCAGCCATCTGGCGCCCACAAGGTAGGTATTCAGGCAACGGTACCAGGGCAAGCCTCGGAAGGGCGCTCTCCAAGTTGCCATTTTGGTGGTGAAACAATCCCACAATCCCACAATCCCACAAGCACATGCAATACCACGGCTATTTTGTTTCAGGTCAGCACAATCTCAGGGACACAAGGGTGCCCCGGATCTCATACTTTGCATATGCGGTGACCCCTCAGGGTTTCCAACTTCTTGTTTTTAACAAGGGAAGAAAGATGTAAAGAGGGAAGCAAGCTGTAAGGGCACATTGAGTAGTGTTTCTTCGGCATTTTTTTTCCAGCAAATACAATTGGTGCTAGCAATAAAGTAAATAAAGTAAAGCAATAAAATGGAAAGCTTCAATCTATGTGAAAGCTAGTACTTCTGTTTTTCAAGCCAACACATGCAGCAGCAGGAGAATGCGCCTTGGTGGTGGTGTATCAAACTTGACTCTGTGTGTGAGCTTGTAGCCACTTGAGGGTGCATGGGTAGGGAAACCTTTTTGGCATTTGAGTTGATTGGGTAGGTGGATTCTAGCTAGGCAGCAAGGGGGCAGCTGTCCAGTTTGAGCAATTAAGCTCGCCCCTGCCCCATTTTGCTACAAGCACTAGCCTAAAGGGGCGCCTGAGCTGCGAGTACAAAGAGTAGGGAACGGATTTTGGCACGGTACATCACTGCAATGGATGGTACTACACAACACTGCATTGCACTGCCAAGTTTTTGTTTTTTTTTTGGCGCAGCAGCATGAATCATTCTGAGTTCCTGGGTGCCATAGTTGGTAGTATACCACCCCATCCCGTCGCATGTGGTTCTTGCTTAGGTCCCCAAATCAACTCCAAGAGGGGTTGTTACATCCAATACAGCCCCAGGATCCAATTTTCTAATGATACTACTAGCTTCCAATTTTATGGTGATACTACTGCTATCAGATTTTGTTCGGTGAACCATAATGATCATGCGATACGTAACCGTTGTTGTGGTATGAAACCGTGGTTGTACAGGAATTCTGCTTTTGGGACACCCAACTTTGCGGACTGGGTATTTTCTATGGGGTTTTGCATGTCCCCGTGTATGGGTATTTTCTATTTCGGTGTGTGTTTCTGCGAGGGCGGGGGCGTGTGGGGTCAATTTTTTTTTCAGGACCGGGGTCGTGTGCTGGCTAAGATTCGAATCCGGATTTCGAACGGACAAGTAGAGTCTTTTGACTGTTGGAGTATGGCCATTCTCCTAGCGCCGCCAAATCAGCTTTTCAGATTTCCTCGTTGTGTAATTGACATTCTAATTTCGTGTTTCACAATTCAGCCCAACCGTGATTCACAAACACAAGTAACTCCCTCTGCAGCTCATCAGTAACTCACACACACAGGCAAGCCACGTTGCAGCCTACCTCATACACACTCGTACCACCCTTTGGATTTGGGGTGGGCAGGGTGGAGGACCGACGCCCGGAGGACCACGTATGGGACCGCCCACAGGGACCCCTGGCAGGGCAACGCCAACAAGGGGGGTTGTGTGGCAGTACACATTGTGGTCTAGAGGAAAGGCTCTTTCAATGCTCGCTGGGCAATCATATTGCTTGGCATGTGCAAGCCTGTGTCTGACATGTTACCAGTGTCCCACCGATATGCTCTGCAGGGATGGAAAATTGGGGGATCATCTTTGGAAGGCTGCTGCGGTACGCGTGAGGAGCATGCACTTTCTGTGGAAGTGTGGGTTGTGTGGCTGTTTATTCACAAAATGATTTCGAACATGAAACACCCAGGGTTTGTGGTTGGCTATCTCTGAGGTGAGTGCGAGCACGTTCCAAAGGGACCCACTGGAACCCTTCGTGCATCGCTTTTCGGCTCCACAACTCATTTTTTGCAGAGTTGAGCGCTAGGGTCCATTGATCGAAACCCAAATCAACAACAAAAAGGCTTTGAATTGTTCCATCACCAGAAATTTTGCCACCGTGTGGATTCATTATTTCTGGTTATGCTGCCCAGGTTCCACAGTTGTGAAAATCGTGCTGATAATTAGAGATCTCTTCTTTTTTTGTTTTGGAAGAGGAACAAAGTAAAAAGAACATCACATTGAAGTGCCAAACAATGTTTATTACAAAAAACTTCAATACTCCTGGACTCAACCTGGATCCCCTGCACAAAACAAGCAGATTGCTGACTGAACTTATTAAAATAAAGGGCAAGGGGGCCCTTTAGGAACTAGATTTTTATTTTGTTAAGGACCACCCTTAAGGACCACCCCAAGGGACCGCCAACCGCCAAACGCCAACCGCCAACCGCCAACCGCCACCAACCACCAATCACCAAGCGGCGCCAACCGCCAGTGGCGACCAACCGCCCACCGCCAACCACTGCCAACTGCCACCAACCATGGTTGAACATATGAGCTACACGCAGGCTTTTTGGGAAAACTGTGCATAGGAACACTTTTCTTTTTTACTCTCCTTAGGACCCCCTTGATAAAGGGTAATTAAATCGAGTTTTGTGGTGCAATTTGGGAAAAGAGTGGATTGAATGGATGATGATTGGTGCCACGACATGTCAAGGGTCAATACACTATCGCATCCTTCTGTACATTGGTACAGGGGGCACACTGTGCGCCGTGAGAAAAGTAGTCTATTTTCCACCAAAATTCAGGTGGGGCGTTGGCTAGATATGCTGCTATTTTCCATTCTTTCCACAGATACTGGATGGTCACTAAGGAGGAGTCAAGAAGAGAAGAAACAGGCAGCAATTTGCCTTGCAGTTGGTAGAAGCGTCATTTGGTCCAGGCACTGGGCTGTTTAGCACTGTGGCTTGGCAGAGTGGGAAAACGAGGGCGGATTGTTGCTGCTTGTGCCACTTATGAACCATAATGCTTTTGCTTAATAGGGTGCTCTTGGCGTGGTGGTTGCCCCTACTTCATGAGAGAGCATTCAGAAGACTGCGTCTGAGCTATTGGTTACCACCTTGGGCGCTGGGCTTCGAAGTATGCTATACGCATGGGAAGCCCACTCTTCCCCACCGAAAATTTGAGCTGAAGTTCCACATTGAGACTCTAAAGTAGACTGTAGCTGCATGTTCGGGTCGACACCCCAACCTGCGCTATCCCATCGGTTACCCAAGTCTCCTTTTGTCTTGGGGACCCGCTACGGCAAGGGTTAGGTAACTATTTGAGTCCTCCACATTTTCGGGACCCTGATAACGCACCTTCGTAGCCATTTATCTCACATCCTTTGTACAAACAGGCAGTCCAGGGTGATGTTGTCATCCAGTTGTTGGGGCTCCCTACATGATGATCACCTTTGCGCCATCACTTTTGCTCTAAGATGTTGCGCATGACCCAGGCCAGCAAGAAACGTTTACGTGAGCTTTGGCGTCGTCAATGTTACTTTTTTTGTGCGATGGGAATTTGTGGATCTGCAGAGAGCGATTTGACGTTGGTTTTGTAGGCAGGGTGGCACGTTTGTAGCCTGCTTTGGGTTTTTTCGGGGATGGACGCTGACTGGTGAGTGGTGCTTGTTTCGGGAGAAGGTAGTACCATACAGTCAAGATTTTGACATCTTGCAATGGTTGGAAGGCATGTTTGCACGCCTAGCTCTCTTGCCAAAGTGTGTTGTATGGTCCAGTGTATGTTGCATTCTTGTTCCAGTTTTTTCAGACGTCGCCTTGCAGGTTGCTGCCGAGCCGCATTTTGCACAGCGGATTGGCAAATTGGGCAAGCTGGGCCAGCCAGGGGCATCGAAAAAAAGCAACAAAAATAGCCCCCAAATGCCCAATCCCCTGCACATTCGGGGCTTTGACATGCTCAACAGTTTGCTGGGCATCTTCAGCATTGCAGAAGGGCAACAATTGGTGAGCTACACTCCAGTTCAAGTCGTTTAGCTTGAATTCAGTCACATGTTTTTGTTTCAGATGTGTGTTCAGAAATGTTCGATGCCAACATGACACTCACCCCAACTCCAACACCAACTCCGACAGTCGCAGAAGCTTCCATATGGGAACAAATTCAAGCTTCCCTCGCGCATTGGGTGGAGATTGATTTGACGTCCATCATAATTGCATTGTGTCTCATTGTAGCAAGCACCTTCATTTATTTTATAGTGCTTGGCATTCTGAAGATCTTTGCTAGTCTGTTGGAAAGAATCAACCCCATTCTGACGGATGGCATCCGATTCTTCCTGTTCCCCCCCATCGCCAAAATTGGGAAATTGATTCTGTGGTCCATTGCCATCAATGTTCTCAATTTGAACAAACCAGGAGATGTTTTGGGATCCGTTTTGCACAGGGCAATTGTGGTGTGGCTGTACTGGATTTTGGCACAGATCGGGGCCGGCATCATTCGGATTGCCGGGTTTGCACTGGTTCAATACATGATACATGAAGAGGAAGCCAAAAAGAGTGACTTGGAAGGCCTTCCCAAAGAAGAGATTGCAAAGCTTCACCGCATGGAAGCCAAGAGAATGCGAGCGGAAGGCCTGGGCGAATCGTCACCCAACCAAGTGGTCCCGCTGGGCGTGACCGTCGCGATTTGCATCTGGCGCTTCATCTGCCTGACGTTCGTGGCTGCAGAATTCAACGTTGATATCACTGCGCTGGTCACTGGGATGGGCATCTCTGGCGTGGTCGTGGCCTTCGCCGCCCAGGACTCCGTGAGCAATATATTTGGGGGGGTGGTGATCATATTGGACAAGCCTTTTAAAAAGGGGGATTGCATTACGGTCAAGGACATCACTGGGGTCGTCTGCCAAATCAAGCTGCGGGCCACTCTGCTGCGGACGGCCAATCGGTCGATGGTGTACATCCCGAACTCGGTCTTCGTCACCAATCCGGTGCACAACGCCGCCCGAGGGGACTACACCCCCGTCGTGTTTGAGTGGACGGTCCCCATCTCCACAACGACGGAGCAGATCCGCCAGTTCGGCGCGGAGCTGATGAACTTCTGTGACCTGAACCCGTCCGTCGCAGAGAACGGCGTGTCGAACAGTCTCGACCTCCTCTCCTTCAGCCACGGGGGCTACAAGCTGAGGGCCACCATCTATTACAAGGAGGGTGGTCGGCATCTGTACGCCACGATCCCCCCCGACGGGGAGGTGGCCAAGCGCACGGGGGAGTTCACCGGGGAACTGGCCAACTACATCTTATGCCTGCTGAAGCACCACGGCATGGACGTCGCGACCCCGTGCAAGGTGCACCTCGGCACTAAGCCGCCCGAGACCGTGAAGGCGGAATACGTCGACGGGGCCATCTTGGAGCAGGTCTCCACGTATGTCCCGCAGGGCTTCCCCGACGAGTTGCGTGCCGATTGGGACGAGGCCCGCGATCTGAAGCAGCAGCTGAAGCGGCGATCGAAAGGCGCCCGCCCCGAGGGCCCGGACGCCCCGAGAGCCCAGACCGTCCGAGCGGGGAAGGACGTGGAGATCCAGTTCGAGGTGACGGAGTGACACAGCCGATGGGAATGCAGAAGTGCTCGGCGATGGAACGGCACGCGTCTCACTCGCCACTGCCCTCAAACACTCAAGTCACCCAGGCAACTGATGCACCGTCCAAAACCACATTTTCCATCGTATCGTCAGTTCGGGATGCGTGTGCCAGATTGCCCTCTTCAAGGGCTTGCCGTAGCTTGGGCAAGGGGGAGGGGCGTGCAATGGCTGCGTGGGGCATACCCCTCCCGGTGATGGAGTAGGAGCTGAAGGCAGCCGCATGATAGACAAAGGCCGAGGAGCCCACGCACAAGGGCTGTGTTGCGTCCCGCTGGAGGGCCTTGGGTACCGGATGACATGCGTTGCCGGGGCCGCGACCCTCTCATTATGTCGGCTGCTTGCGTACCCAGAGAAAAACACCTGCCCCTTGATGTCACATAAGTCCCCTGAGTTCTATGGTATCGGTCAGTGTTATCGCTCCCGGTAGCATCGTCAGGAGAAGACAGTGTCCCCTTTCTTTGTGAGGGGTAGGCCTGTCTCAAAGATACTACAGGACTCGGGTCTCGCCCCAAAATGTAACATACTTCTACTGAGAACTCACCTTCACAGCTGACGGACTGTGTTCACTGAAAGCAAAAAAAAAAGGTGAAGTCAGATATACAATGTCGGTTGTTCAAAGGGTAGGCAAAGGTCCAGGGCTGTCCTATGGGGCCGAGTGAGGGCAAAAGGGGCTTCCCCTGGGGTTGGTGCGAGGGGACACACAAGAGGTGCTAGGGCTGTCCCCGAGAGTGGAATGAGGGCCGGGGGTTCTGGTAAGGTGGGGAATCTTCGTGAAGGGGGCGAGGGATGTGTTGTCATGTTGAATTGCAACAATTCGTTTGGGCCCAACATCATAAGCACACGTCTATTGCTCAGTGACGCATTTAAAGTCTGGTGAAGACTGTTCGCGGGCCGCGACAAACAGCTTATTTACATCAGCTCCCACAGACAAGCGACAACTAAGTTGTGGCTTGCCTGGCTGCGGGGATAGAGCAAGCAAAGGAGGCGGTAGACCCTGGTTAGGACCCGGGTTGGAAGTGGGAGCAATTGGGGCAGGTCAGAAAAGCAGGGGAAGGGGGGCATTGTTGACGGTCAAGCTTCCCGGCTGCAGGGGCCGATTGGTGACGAAGAAGGATGATATTTTGGGTTGTTTTGGGTCCAGGAGATCACTGGGAGAAGGCTCAGGCCTGGGGCGCTTGTACCCCCGCCCCCCCCCCCCCGAGTCTACACCCCCACTGTCCACAGTCCCGCGGGGGGGACCGCCACCCACTAGTTCCCGAAAGAAACACATCAATGTCATAATGCACAGGACCGCAACTGTGAGACGTCATTGTCAGAGCTCATGTGCACCTCCTTTGCTCTGACCCGTTGCACTCCTCAGACCTCTGAAAAAGTCCCTCAAGGCAATGTTGTGCGCTATGTCTGTTTTCCAAAGGAGCCTGTGCTGGCTGTTGTGCAAGGCCCTTCTCCCCATGGTACATCCGGATTTTGCCGCCGATGGGCAGTGTGTGCAGCAGTTCAAGAATATGTGAAGCTGAAAGGGGAAGTTTCACACTATCCCTGTTCAGCAGTAGGGGCAGGCTGATAACTGATGAGTGGATGCAGTGCATTGTGGATTTTGCTTATTTGCATCATGTGATGATGCATCATGCATGACACTATTAGCATCTATGCATGTCGGTATGCATCCCGCAGCCTTGGGCAACCCACAGCAAGCAATTGACCAGCCATGAATTCGGTGTAGCATGCACCGGTAAGTGTTTGCTCTGCAGCGGTGTCCATCCCCATGTCCATCCATGACCGTCACTTGGCGACAGTCCCCCGGTAGGTGGGGGGGGGGGGACTGTCGTACGTCGGGGGAAGGGGGGGGGGATGGACATGGGGGGGGGAGAGGGTAGGAGCGGGGGCAAGGTCACTTGGGCGTATTGATTGAGGTGCAGGAGGAGGTAAGGAAGCCGTGGAAGGGCAGTCCAATCGGAGGAGGAGTCTGTCAAGGGATTTCTGGCTGTGAGAGCTAATTGGGCTCCAGGTTGTAGCCGGCAGACACAGTAGCCACCTTGCTCACATATGGGCCACTTCTGATTTTGTCCCCGTGCTGAGCACTAGGGACCCCGCGAAGGCGTGGCTTATGTAGCCAACTTGCCCACATCTGGGCCACCTCTGATTTTGTTCTCCTTCTCAGCAGCGGGAACCCCCAAGAAGGCAGGGGTTATGTAGCCATCTGGCTGGGATCGGTCCACTTCTGATTTTGTTCCCATGTTGAGCCTTGGGGATCCTTGAGAAGACAAGGGTTATGTAGCCATCTGGCCTAAATTTGGGTCACGACTGACGAGTATAATATAGAATGACCATCAAGGACCTAGAGGACACGAGTATGATTTAGAATAGCAATCAAGGACCAAGACGACATGACCATGATACAGAGCAGCCATCAAGGACCTAGAGGACCAGGGGGGGGGGGGGTGGAAAAAAATTGCGCGCATGGAAAAAAATTGCGTACCCCCCCCACCCTCCAGGGGTTGCTTGCGCAAAAAAAGCTGTCCCGCCATAATTGTAGCATTTGGAAAATTTTTTACCCAGGGCCAACTCTTGGTGCAAAAATGGAATTCTTTGCACCAAATTTCCCTTTGCACATTGGCATGTACTGAATTGTTTGAACCCATTGATCATTTCAAATTTGTGCTTTTGGTAGAGGTTATTTGTGAGGGTGCTTTTTTTTTTTGCTTCTAGGGACCAATATAGGTACAAGGATTGAATTCTTTGCATCAAATTAGTGAACGTGTCTGCATTTCCCTTTGGCACATGGCATATAAAGAATTGTTTGAACCTATTGATGCATCAATTTCGTTATGGTGCTTCGTCATTTGGATTAGAGGAGAGGTCAAGTGTAAGTGTGTTTTTGCTTTGCATTCTAGACATGTCATCTTCTTCTCTTTCTTCTCCGCTGAACATTGCATGGGCGAACCGCACTGTGGACGGCTGGAATTGTATTTGTGGGGAGCGGCTATCAGTTTTGAGAGAAGCCAGCGAAAAAGAAACCAGCCGCCGGCAAGGGCAAGAAGCAAGCCGCGGCCTCCCATGGTGGGAAGGCCAAGAAGCAGTAGGTAGCAACTTAGCAGCAAGCACGGCAACTCGAAACGCGAAACGACTCGAAACGCGAAACGTCGCAACATGCGAACCGAAACGACTACGTCACAAAAATGGGCACCCTGTGACGTAGTGGGTCAGGCAGGTTGTTGCCTGAACCACGGGGTATGGGGAAAGAAGTAGTATTGGGGCTCTGCTACTTCTGACCGAGGGAGTAACGCCCCTCCTCCTTAACCACAGTTGAAGGGTGAGACTTCCCTACCACGCTTTGCACGTTGAGCCGGGGCCGTAGTCTTCACATTGATGGAGCGATGGTGTCAACAGATCAACGTGCACTATTTTTGCTTTGAAACGGCTTTGTTTGGTAAAATTTTTGGTCATATGTGTAAGGAAAAAATTTGCGTACCCCCCCCACCCTCCGGGGGTTGGCTGCGCAGAAAAAACTGTATGCCGTTTCCAGGATTTTTTTTTCCACCCCCCCCCCCCCCTGCTAGAGGACACGAGTATGATTTAGAATAGCAATCAAGGGCCTACAGGACACGAGTCTGATGTAGAATAGCCATCAAGGGCCTGAAGGACTGGAGTATGATATAGAATAGCCATCAAGGACGTAGAGGACACGAGTATGATATAGAATAGCCATCCAGGGCCTAGAGGATAGGAGTATAATATAGAACAGCCATCCAAGGCCTAGAGGACACGAGGACGTAGAGGACACGAGTATGATACAGAATAGCCATCCAGGGCCTAGAGGATAGGAGTATAATATAGAACAGCCATCCAAGGCCTAGAGGACACGAGTATGATATAGAATATCCATGAAGGACCAAGAGGACACGAGTATGTTACAGAACAGCCGTCCAGGGCCTAGAGGACACGAGTATGATATAGAATAACCATCAAGGACCAAGATGACACGAGTATGATATAGAATAGCCATCAAGGACCAAGACGACACGAGTATGATATAGAGCAACCATCAAGGACCTAGAGGACACGAGTCCCCCAAGACGTCAGGGGTGATGTAGCCATTTCTGATTTTCTCCCCTTTTCTCAAGACCCCCGAGAACGCAGGGGTTACATAGCAATTCCGTTCAATTATGGGCTCCCGAGAAGGCGGGGTGATGTAGCCACTTCTGATTTCCTTCCCCTTGTCGGGACCCCAAAACGCAGGAGTTGCGTAGCAATCCCGCCCAATTTTGGGACCCCGGGACAGCAAGGGTGATGTACCCCCCCCCCCCTTGCGCAAGCACTGCCTTGTCTCAAGCACATGAGCCCGTGTGACCGTCGTTTTGGTGGAATTTTCTGACCACGGTTTTTATGGTCAGAAATGGAACGTTGCGCGATTGTGCTTCGCTTGTAAAGGGAAAGGGGGGCTGCATCATGCTTCTGGTAGTTCCCCCTGCTCATACCAACATTCTGCTTCCAATGGCAACCCAATGCTGTCCGTTTGATGTGAGTTTCAGCCATGGCTCAGTTTGCTACACCCGCCGCAAAGGGCAAGCATGTGCAATTGTTCAAGATGAGGCGCAAGGTTGGAAAGGGCTTCTATTCCACAGCTCCTGATGCCCCTGATGGGCAGTGAGGAACTCCAGAACTTGCTGAAGTTTGCCTGCACATTCTGTTCTAGTGCCCTGTTGCAACAATTGTACGTAGAGCGAGGTATGGGCAGGTTTTCGGTGACGTATTTTTTTTGGTACCGCTCGTCGCACGCAAGCATGGGCTTGTCTAAGCACGGGAGCCCCTGTGACCGTCGTTTTGCTGATTTTCAGGGTGCTTGCGCAAGGGTTAGCCAATTCTGATGTCGTTTAGGTCTAGGTCCTGCTGATTGACAATGTTCCACACGCAAGAAGGGAAAACAGTGTTGTGCAGCGTGGTGGTTGTTGGCAGCAGGCAGTAGGGGGGGGGGGGGGGGGGGCTTGGCTACACCACCCCTGCCTTCTCCGGGGCCAGAATTGGGCGGAATTGCTGCGTAACCCCTGCGCTCTCGGGGGTCCCTAGAAGAGGGTATGTTGCCCGCCTTCTTTCCGTCCATTTTGACCCCGCTCATGGACAAAGAAATTGACCCCGCTCATGGACAAAGAAGTGGACCCCACTGATGGACAAAGAAGCATTAGGACCATCAGGCCCATATTGCACGTAAGCTCTGCCTTGTCCAATCTGCATCCCCGTACGGCATATACCATTTTGAGACGCGCACTTGAGTGTTGATGAACCCCCACTTCCCCCACCCCACCCCCGTATTATGGATGTGCCAAGTACATTGAAAAGGAACTGGAGCAATCCGAGACAGTGGGAAGGCTGTGCGAGGCCAACACGTCAGCTGATTTGGGGTTTCAGTGGTGTAGGCTGCAGCCTGCACCACTAACACATTCCCCTGTGTGTGAACACGTATCCCCCATGTGGACACACACATGCCACCCTTTGTGCACTAGTGCCTTGGGGCTTCCTTGCTCACTTCCCTCCCTGGAGAAACTTCCTCACTTGCTGCGCTCACTTGAGACGAGTGCAGGCTGGATAGCAAACAACAGCCCTCTTACATGTGCCCCCCTACACCCAAATGCACACATGGTCCCACATATATGCACCCCCCTGCCGCTCCCCTGCCACCCATCACATGTATGCACAGCCACCCCTCATCTATTGCCATAAACACACCCCTATGCGCACAAGTTAGCCCCATATGCATGCACGTTGGCTGACCTTTGACTCCCACCTATGCAGCCTACCCCCCGGTTGCGCATGCACAGCCTTGTCTAAGCACGGGGTGGGCGTTGAACTGCCATTTTGAGGAAATTTTGGGACTACTGTTTTTGTGGTCCAGAATGGAGGTGTTTGTAGAGCGCTTGTACAGGGAAAGAGGGGCTCAGTCATGTCTGTGATGGTGCATTTTGTTCATAACAACATTGTACCAAACATTGCCACCCCATGCTGTTTGTTCTGATGTGAATTTCAGCCATGGCTAACAATGCTATTCCTGGCATGGTTGTCACGTACGTTCGGAGCACCAGGGAACATGCGTCTGCCACTATTATTGGTCCCTCTCGTCACGGGGACAACTGCATCCATTTGAACCCGATCCACCCGATGCCCCCGACAGTGAATAAGGACAAGCAGAATATTTGGAGAGTTGCTCGTGCATTGTACCATGCTTTGTGTAAGGTTCGAGGCCCGCGCGTGCTTTGCTGTCACATGTGTCGCGTGCATGCACGGCGTTGTCTAAGCACGGGGTGGGCTTTGAACCGCCGTTTTGACCTGACTTTTGGGACTGCAGCCATGCTTGCGCAAGGGGGGGGGGGGTACAGCTAGCTTGAGTGGGCGCTCGAGCGGACAAAGCGAGCGGAGAAGCCCCAAATGCTACACCAAGGCCAACACAATCCCATCTCATTTTCTGAGTGTCTATTTTTTTTATTTGACATCACGATGAATTGATATTGTAAATCATGCATGTGGACTGATGCAGGGCGGCGGTCAGTACGATGAAGACTGCTCTGATGAAGAGGAATGGCATGCCCTAGAGGCTGGCCATGTGCCCCATTTAGTAGTCCACTCTGGAGAAGGCGCCAATGATGGGGACAGCAATGGCGATAGTGACGGAGACATGGATGAGCCATATATTACAACTCGAATTACTGATCCCTATTCAGCAGTGCTGAGTGGTACTTTGCTGGGCCTGTCTAATGAGCCAGTGGCAGTCCTTCGGCTTCATGGAGACACGGGTCCCGATAGTTCTGAGTCTTGTTCCGACGGGGAGCTCGAGATCTGTCCAAACGGGGAATCAAGGGCCGGCATGCGCGATAGGCCACCTGTGGCTGTAGACCCTCAAGGGCCCAGAATATGTGACCGTCAGCACACAACAAGCACCAGACCGCAGTCTGCAGAAGCACCGGCCTCATCGGAAACAGCAGTTGCTTCGGACGAGTCAACAGCGGTCATTGCTCCAAAAGATCTTACAAATCCACCCGAGCCACTGACATTGGGAAATGCCCTGCGTCTCAAACAATCTGCAGTCCGTCCAAATGAAGCGGGCCCTACTCAGAGCGATGTGGATGGGATTGGCATCCCTCAGCAGTCCCCAAGTCCGGTAGCTTCGAGATTTCCGACGACCCTGCAGCCCAGAATCCACGCGTTGGATGATCGGGAGGGAGATGCTCGCGTTCCTGAGTCGACTGGTGCAATGATATCCCCCGATGAGAGGTCTTCGGACCCTGACGCTGCTGCAGACGACAATTCGATTATCAGTCGACCGAATTATCCTGCGGCCACTTGTGTTTTGGAGTCGAGTTCTGCAGCGACTGCGCAGTCAAATGGTGTGCTCATTGATGGCAATGGCAATGGCAGTGCTGCCTCTGGGCCAGAGCTGGAGCATAAGGACAGTCTGAGGGACATCGATGGGATGCTGCAGGCCCAAAACCCACAAGCGTCGCCCGACTGCGACATCGACACGGCCAACACTGACATGTCGCTATCTTCGTTGAGCAGCGAATCGCGGGGCTCCTCTCCTTCCGCTGAGGACGCCCTTGCTCTATCCCCCTGTGGCCCCAACCTCAACATTTCGGACCACTCCGAACCCGAGCCTGAGCCCTGCCCCGTGCCCTACGCCGGCACCCACCCATCCAGGGGGCCGCCAAGCACCGAGCCTTCCGATGGTGTATCAGAGCCGGAGCCCGCAGTCCGTCCGGTGGTGGACACGGTGCACGTTGCCGTAAGCCCTACGGCTGTGGCAGCGGCACCGAAAGAGGAGGCCACGGCAGCCAAGGCCAACAGGCACCCTCTGTCTGTCCAGAGCCACAGCGGCGCTGTGCAGGTGTCGGAGGCGTGCCCCGAGGAGGCATTCATCGCTCAACTGGATGGCGTCCTGCGGGATTCGGACACGGACCTCGCTCCACAGTGTAACGCCACATTCGATGCAGGTCGTCGAATTGTCACAGAGCCCTCTGTGTTCGACAGGGACCCGGCCTCCGCACCGCCCGCCTCCCACTCCTCTTCCTCTTTCGACCCTTTCGCCGATGCGGTCCATCTGGCCCCCGAGGCCGCTGAGTCGGCAGAGGGGCTGCATCGCTATCCACAGGCTGCACCCCCTTGTGTCGACGACGCTGAAGGCTTTGGGCCAAGGGAGTCCCAGGGCGTCGCAGAGTGTCAGCCTTCCAGGCATGCGGAGGATGAAGCAGTGGCAGGCGTTGGGGCAGGGGAGCCCATCAATGGGGCCTTTGAGGCCGATGAGAATGAGATTGCAGAGGCTGGCTCTTCGACTTGGGATGCAATGGCGCAGCCCGAGGCCAGCCCGGCTGACGACGTGACAGGAGACGAGCTGATGTATGACTCCGACTACTACGACAATGGCGACTCATACAAAGGGTACTTCTGCAATGGCTTGAAACACGGCCAGGGCACGTACCATTTTGCAAATGGAAGCGATTATCAAGGGCAATGGTTCGAAGGCACAATGCATGGCTGGGGGGTGTTCACCGAGGCCCAGACCGGGGACCAGTTTGAAGGGGAGTGGGTGAACGGGGAACGGCGCTTTGGGGTGTACTACTACGCCAACACGGACATGTACCAGGGAGGGTTCGTGCGGAACCGAAAACAGGGCCGAGGGGTTGTGTGGGAGCGGAACCAAATGTACGAAGTGATCTACGACTCCGACGTCTGTACGCACCGGTGCCCCTGGGACGAGGCGAGCCCCACGCACGACGTCTTGGCGGCAGAGCTCCAGCACCAGAAAGGACTTCTGGAGTCCACGATGGCCGCCAATCAGCAGCTGCAGCGGGAGGTCGCTGTCCTGACGGAGCGGCTCGCCCGCTTGGAGACCGCCTACCGCGAGAGCAGTGTGCACCCGCTGCCCTTGGATTCCCATGGGCGACGGAGAAGTGCCACGGAGCCGTCTGCCTCCGAGCCTCTGCCAAGGGCCAAGGAGCACAGTCCTCGCGAGAATCCCTTGACCACCCCGACCAGTCCAGACGTCTCCCTTCTCAATCTCTCCAATATTCCGTCGCCTGACAAGCCCTCGAACCTGACGACCACTTTATTGGATGATGCGTTGCAGGCGTGGGACGATCTGTTTCCGGGGCACCGGCCCATGAAGCCCAGCAACATCCCCGCGGGCCCTGCCTACACCCACACACAAAGAACAGTGCAGGGCACGAGCCTCACAAGTGACCACGCTCCGCAGCCGCTGGCAAAGCAGACCCCCCAAAAAAAGAGGTCGTTGCTCCGATCCCTATGCGTCTCGCCCATGCGGATGGCCCGCTACGCGTCCCCCACACTGTCAAGCCGCTGCAAACACGCTCAAGTCGAGGATGCCGCTGCGGTGCTGAACCCGAGATCCGGCGATTTGACGCGGTGGTCGGATCAGCATCGCTCTGCCTGCCGGCCGACTCCCGAGGAGGGGGATGGAAAGGCGTTGGACGGGGAGAAGAATGCCAAGAACAAGCACAAGTACCACAACATCGACATGTACACGAACAAGGCCCTGGTGGATGAGGCCTGGCGATACTACAAGTAGGCGATCAGGGGCGGCATTGACTCTGGGAGCGCCGCTGCATCACGCGTGTTGCTGACCTGAGTTGACATCAGCCACCATGTCCCAACATGCGCTCTGACTGATCGATGGCCGCGGCGCTTTGGGCGATGCTCTTGCCTCTCCCTCTGCCGTAGCGCGGGGATCGCACCACCGCCAGCACTGGAGAGTTCCGTTGCTCCCTGACACGAACGGACTCTATCTCCAACGCACATCTTCAATACGGCGGGGGATTGTCCTGGGCTCCGAACAGATGAGTCAAGCCGCTGAAGGGGCTCGCGGGATGAGGGGCGGATTGCCGTGTCAGAAGGAACGCAGCGGATAGACCCGGGGCTTCGGCAACCCATTTGCCCATGGGGCGGAACGCAAAGACCCGCCGCTTCGTTTGCAGCAGCACTGGGGGGTCCACATTCCGGGGCGCACGACCCAAGACCTCCGGGACGTGTGTCGGAGCAGAGGGCTGCGATACTGTGGTGATCCTGCGGCTTCTTGTTGGCTGTGTACCCCCAGGGGGGTATGTTAGACGTGATGATTCCTGTTTCAGGAACTGTCAGGGCTGGATTCTGGAAGGTCACAACTTGTGAAAAAGTGGTCGCAAAAATCTGAAATCGTTCCACTGCTTATCTGATGCTGAAGCAACGCTGTCTTGGATGAGCAAGGCCCAGAGTCCGTTGAAACACTGCAAATCCAGCGGCACTCTGGCCAATTCCAGTGCGACTTTGAGAATTCAGGCAATGAGAAGCAGTTCTTGAAACAACACGAGCAACGCTGGCAGGGGCAACTGTGCAATCTGTGCCCTTCCGCCTGCCAGTACTGTGAGGCAAACTAGACCGACCTGGGGAACATTGACACTTCCACTACCCTCTACAACCCGAAACAAGCCTGCACAACCCTCCATGCCCCGAATGCAATGGCCATTTCAAGAACCCTTAACCACCCGACTCCAGAACTGTTGACGAGGTCAAACGAGCCTTCATATTCTTGTCCCAGGCGAACAGGAGCCTTTGGAGGACAGCAGGTGTGAGCTGGCCATTGGACAGCCCCATTTTTCTTATTACGCAACCACTTGTGTTGTCTGCTGAGCCACCAGGCGTGGCCTGTCCATGCAAATGGAGCTGGCGGGCAGCCAAAACAACGGTAGGAATGCCATTTTATGAAAGTAGCGCCATGGGGAAGCACAGTTGGGCAATGGTGGGGCAATGGTGGGGTTGTTCTGGGCAAGGGGTATCGTTGTCTTCTGGTGGCATCCACCAGTTGGGCCATACGCTTCAGCACACAAGACACCACTCCAGCCGATCTTACACTCCGTTCGTTCAGTTCGCCGACCCCTGGCCCTTGGCACTCGATTCTTTTTTTTCCAGGCGGCTTTTACCCAATCTGGCCACATCAGCCCCACCCCCCCTTTCATGCGCCAGCCCACACTTCCATACACCTCAAAGATGCCCCAGATGCAGAGGCACTGGTATGCCTCTTGCTGTCTGATTTGCTCTGTGACGCAGCTTTGGCACATGCAAGTGCACCAAGAACCCGGGCAACCCTTCACACAATTTGGCTTCAGACAGACTTTGATCACAAACTGTTGAATCCCTTTTAATGCCGACCTGTAGTTCTGTACAGTCCAGGTGGCCGCGTGAAGTGGTTGCAGACTGAACGCCGCCTTTTAAGATGTCAGCCAACCTGAGATTTGCATTCAGTGGTGTGGGTCTTGTATTATTGAGGAGATTGGGACCGCAGAGTTGCCATGAGAAAACGCAGCTTTGTGGGGGCACCGTGCAGCTCTTGATTTATGGCTGAATCTATCAGATGGAGGCACAAGTAGCGTAAACATGTCCCATCGGTTGCGCACTGCTCACAGTGGTAAATCTGATGCCCACAGTTGTGAACACGAGTCGAAGGAAATGCATCTTTCATGCTCTGCTGAAAGGTCTGTTTCATCAAAGAATCTAACCTGAATTCCCTCCTGACAGATCCTGACAGATTCAACTATTTTTGTCTTTTGTTTGGAGACATCCGGTAGCACTTCTGATGTTTGCTATTGCAAGGATTCGATGTTTTGTTGTGCATATGTGCTTGTGAAACAAGTGTTGGAAAACCTTCAATGCGCAATGATTTCCTGCCAAGCTCCGCCAATGACCGAGACAGGGAAGCTGGTGACATGCATTTGTGCTCTGCCATGTTGCTGGTTGAGCAAATTCTACTGCTGAACGACACCCCCCCTTTGAGTCAAGTGGTAGCACAAGGATCAGGATGCATGCATTGGCATGACCATCTTAGCAGCTGTGAAGCTGGATGATTTCTGGAGAGCAACTCTCTTCCCCCATGTCCAAAGTTGTCGCTTTTCGGCAAAGTTACGCTGTGGGACGCTGTGGATTTCGGAGTGCTTCCAATTTATTGGTTTAGGCACTGCATTGGGGCGCTGTGTGGGGGGTCAGTTTATTTTTCACTGCAATGGACACCTTTGAAATAGAGTCGTCCTCTGAACCTGACCCTAGACCTCCCCGTTGAAGCTGATTTTGGCACAGACCCACCAAAGACGTTGGGGCTCTGTGATACCTCCCCTTGAAAGTAGCAACGAGGGCAAGTGTATCAGTAGCGACACATGGGACAGACGGACTGGGTACCCAAACCATCCGCTGGCATTGTGGGAAAAAAAGCCTGGCAACTGCACCTCCAAAAAGCAAGCTGGGAAGACCAAAGCAAGTACTCGTCACGGCACAGAACGACAAGGAAGGACTAATCTGCTGGATCAACTCGTGGGACACGCAATCCCTGTACATCTTGCTGAAGTATCAGCAAGACAAAGGGGACAGCATCCAAGGCGTGCACGAAATCATTGACTACATCGATGAGCAACAAATGGAGTTGGGCAGACCGGTGTGCCCGCCACCACTCTTGACCTTCGCGGTCCCGGCACTGCGTGATTGAGCCTATTTGACCAAAAAAACAACAACAATGAGTCCTTCGGGAAGGAGTACTCCATCACCCGCACCATCAGCAACACGCCACACATGCTCATTTCAGCACTGAGCCTGTGGTTACTGGCCTTGGGCTTAGGTAGGGCGTGGCCCATGGAAATGGTGCCGCTGATGGGGCGCCTGTAGTGGGTCGCGCGACCAATAGGGACCTCCTCCCCCTTCTGTGGATATGTCTCCAGGGCATATCCATGCTGTCTGGGGAATAAAAATTCACCAGAGCCCTCGCCTGAGCGATGGCCACATCCCTCTTCTTTTCTTGCCCCCAACACTCTACCCTCCCAACGCCGCAGATCATGTGCCAGACAGTATTCTCAAACGCCGCCTGACGCAGTGGCAGGTTCTGCATTGGGGTGATGGGGGGGTTCAAGGAAGGTACTGACTTGAACGGTGCCCCATGGATCCAAGCACCACAACAAGTAGATGTCTACGCAGCATAAAAAACAATAAAAGTATCTGCAAACCGCCGCAATGCGGCAATCAACATCGGCATTGATAACGACGCAGCACGAGCACAGACTGCGCACAGACTGCCCGGTCCAGCAAGGCATTTGCGCCGCATTTTTTTTCCCTGCGCAGTAAATCGGCGGACAGCCTGAGTAGAAGACACCACAGTGGCTCACAGTAGAGCCGTCAAAGACGCTGAACGTCTGTGCCAGCAGTGGGCAACGACCCCCGTATCTTTCATGGGATTGAAAAACTGCATCGGGGTCCCATTGATTTGGCCCACCAGCAGGCGCGGGTGACGACTCTACACTGAGTCGGGCAGGCAGAGGGCAACCACGCACACGAAACGGGGAGGAGGGACAGGCTCGCAGCCGCTCGCCATTTTTTTTTTTTTTTGAGAGCAATGTTGAGAAGAAGCATACATGTGCAGATTGCAAGTGCCTGACTGTCTCAGGTATTGGCAGGGAGCGACATGCGCAGCCGACCCCGGCAGAAGATGAGCTACCAGCGCAATGCGTGAATGCGAGACCAGTGTATTTTCTATGGGTTGATGGAGGTCCTCAGCAGATGTTCAACATGATTGCATTTATGGTGATGTGGACAGTGTTCATGGATGTGAGTTCGTCATGGTCTGAAAGAAAATAGCATTGTGATGTCTGCAATCGATGTACACCGATTCGTTCATCCATCCCAAATCTGAATGGCTTGTCTGTGCTGAAGTTTGTTGCACCGGACCTCCAAGTACAACGCAATGAATCGTAATCAAAATCGTAACTGGTCCTGTAATTTTCGTATTCACGACAGGGGGTTTTCTACGGGACAAGTTTTTTGAAGTTAAAACACCTGGTCTTGGCCTAGTAGCATTTTGTCTCCAACCGCCGTCGGTTACTCTCCAACCGCCGTCGGTTGCACTCCAACCGCCGTCGGTGACCCCCTAAGTGATTCAGGGGGGTTTTCAATTAAGAAAAAATCGCTGGTGTGTCTGGTGGTCAGCAAAATCTGCACAGCTCCAACCGATGGGGCACAGCGCCGGGCATGCCCATCTGTTGGGAATGCACCAATGCGCAGCTGATAGGCGATCGCATTCGCCAACACCGCCACACATTGCGCCACAACGCAGCAGGACTCTAATGGCTGGCCGCCTCATATGATGTACATGTACGAGGGGTCGAACGGGAGCAAAGCGCCGCAACAGTTCATTGTATCATCGCTTGATAGCTTGAGCATGAGAGCATTGCCTTGCCTCCGCAAATGTACAGACTCTCGTGTTGTGTTGGCGGGGCAGAGTGCGTGTCCCACCGTCCACCACCAGGGCGACCTGAAAATTGCTCTGCGGGGGGGGGGGGGGGGGTGACATGGACGCCCGCCGAAGGAGGGGGGGTGGGGGTTGGAGAAATGGGGTTCCGTGTCGGGCCCTTTGTTTTGTCTAAGAACGGATGTTGGCGCCAAAGGCGCAGAAACACAAATTTTGGCCCGAAAAAGTTTTTTCCACCAATAATTTCCCCCCCCACATTTGAGTAGTCACAATGATCAACGCGACGTGGTATCATTTTGAGCCATATGTTGGGTTGACCCCCCCCCCCGGCACAGCAGGTCGGGCACCCCCGCCCTGAACCCCCCCTCCCGTCACGGCGGCCAAGGAGGCGGGAGGGGTGGTTGGGAAGATGGGCTTCCGTGTCACCCCCCCCCCCCCGCAGAGCAATTTTCTTCCCGCCCAGGGCACCAGCCCGGTACCCAGCAAGGCTTAGGCAGCACCGATGCCCCACCAGCCTCAGGCGCCTTGACGGCCTTGCGCCACAAACCCGCAGCAGACAACCGGGGCTGGGGCTGAGTGAGCAATGGCTCAGCACAGGCAATGCGGGGGGCACCGTCGCAAGACGGACCTCCGTCCAAAGTGCGTGGCCACACAACGACGGGCCGGCGAGGCCGTTTGAGAGAAACGATCGGAAGGTCAGGGGCGGGGGCAGGGAGACGCCTGCGTGCCGTGCTTTGATCGTACAGCGACACCTGCTCTGCGTGGCGTTTCTGTGGGCCATGCCGCATCCGGTTCTCTGTGGACACCCCCTGACCGCCACGCGCCCCCGGGACCTCCACTAGAGGCGTCCCCTCGGGTCCCGATGGCGAACGTGGGAGACCGACTTGTGGAGGGGCCATCGATGCGGGGGGACTCCCTGCGGCCCCACTCCATGCGGGCCAACTCCCTGACGGGGTCCATCCGCGCGGTCCAGGCCTGGGCCGTCAGCAGCATGGAATGCAGAGATCCGAGCTCTCTCCTTCAGGAGTCCCTGCAGGTGGGCCTTGCCTTCAAATCTCTGAGTAGGTGGTTGGCGGCAGCGTCATTCTGTTTTTTTTTGGGGGGGGGAAGGGGGGGCAGGTATGTGTTAGAACGGCTTGCAACCGCAGGAGAAGGGGGTGGGGGTGTACCCCCCCCCCCGTTTGACCCCCTCCCCCCGGACCAAGATTTCACAGTGGGGAAATGAAATTCACAGAAGCAAATATTTATTTGGGCTTGTTTTTTGGTACACGAATTTTTGGGTACCAGATCCCCTCACCCCCCCCACCCGTCCTCTCTTCTAATACATGCTTGCGGGGGGGGGGGGGGGGTGACCATTACCGGCCGACCGGCAACGGTTGGCCATCAACCGCCGTGGGCGGGCCATGCGGGTGGGCCGGGCGGGTGGTCTGATCTCTGATTGCAACAACTTCACACCCGAACGTTTGCATGCCCCGTCAGCGTTGGGCACATGTTTTTGCGGGGGGCTGGGGGGCGTACACCGCCGTGTGCGTCTGTGAGATATGTCATGGGGGATGCCCTGGGCCCTCGCGTGCGAAGGTGAAGCGCCTCCGGGTGTGCGGTCCAACGCGCGACATGCCGTGGGGGCCGAGGTGCGGCGGCAGAGGGACGTGTGGAGGGGGGGGGGGGGGCGGGGGGCGCACACACGCACACCCCCCGAAGTGTAGTGCCGGAGGATCTTCCATGTGTTTGGCCGACACGACCCGCCGCATGGGGACACAGAGGCCAAGGGTCACAAGCGACGGCGTGCGGGGCTTCATGAGCACCACCGCCGCCCCCCCCACACACCCACACGTTTGGGGGGGGGGGTCGGAGGACGATGGGGGACTGGGCCTATTTGTGACGGCACGCCCCAGCCCCTCCCCCGTGCCCCTCCCGTGCACGAGGGATGGGGGCTGCTCAGCGCTGGGCTCCCCCGGGCGCGGCCCCTGTTCACACGGGGGCCCTCCGCGGCAGATTTTGGGGTCGACGCGGGGCGTCAGGGCCCCGTTTTGGCGGGCCCTTGAGGGGCTTCTGCCCAGAGTGCGAGGGTGTGAACCGGATGCGGCCGCGGAATGTGTGGGGGGGGGGGAGGGGGTGCGTCTGCCGGTTGGGTCTTGCGGGCACAAACCCGCTGGTGGGGGGGGGGGGGGGGGGTTGGCACAAGGCCTTGGTGGTTGGCTCTGTTAGCCTGTGGCGGCGCCTATTGGCCTCTCGCCTTTGAACCTTCTGCTATGACAAGCAGGCATCCGCACTGCCGCGGGCATCCCCCTGCCCCTGGGGGGGAATCCAGAATGCAACTGCGGGGGGGGGGGGGGGTTTGCGTCTGCTGGTTGGGTCTTGCGGGCACGAACCCGCTGGTGGGGAGGGGGGGGGGCTCAGGGCCATGTCTGCGGCCTACACCCATAAACGGCGGTGACCAACACGGCGGTGACCAACACGACGCCCACACGGGGGTCCGGTGCTCAGACGAGGCCGTGCTCACACACGACCCACAGGCCAAGCGGTTCTGTGGAGGAGGCGGGGGGGGGGGGTTGGCCTTTCTTTGGAAGGCGCTGGTCGTGCCGCGTCGTACGGCGCCGCTGGTACCCGCCCGCACCAAACGGGCTCTGCAACAGCGTGCCCCCCCCCCCCGCCCCCCCGCACCCCGCCCCCCCGCACCAGGCCCCCAATGGCCCAGACGTACGGGGGCCGTCCGGGCACGACCGGAGTTCCGTCTCCGGGGGTCCCTCGAGAGTCTGCGGGACTGCGGCGGACCCAACCCAAAAGAAATGATGCGTTTGTTGTGCAACTGAACGGTGTGTGGCCCGGGGGGGGGGGGGGGCGTGTGTGTGGGCGCGTGCAGGGGGTACCGCGCCCTTCGGGCCACCGAAGGGACCCCTGCAGCGCAGTTTGGACCGTCAGGACGGTGGAGGAAAGACAAGGCACCCTTGACAAGACCCGGGGGGGGGGGGGGGGGCAATGGCACGGCCACCGTGCAGCGTACGCCCGCCAGGGCACCGCGCAGGTGCACACGCCACCCGCGAAGCGCACGCCACCCGCGCCCATCGAGCAGCGTGCCATGCACACGCGCGACCCGCAGAGCGCTGGGGTGCGTGCGCCCCACGCGCGGGCCAACGTGGCCGGTGTACCACCAGGACGCCGGATGGAGTGGAAGTGTCGGGCCGCACGCACACGGAAGCTCGGCGAGGCTTGTGGTGGACGACCAGAATGCGGAGGGGAGAGGGCAGCAAAGACCGCGACAGGATCCCCGCAACAGCCAGCACGACCCCGGGACACCAACTACTCGGCCACGCTGACATGGCAACGACGCCACAGGGAACACCTGCCGCGGCGGCTGTCAGAACGCACTGCCCCGACGCCACACGTGAAGGGAAGACCGGGTGACTGTCCAGGGCCCCGAAAAGAAACAGAACCCGACGGAATGTCACACAGGGGGGTACCACCGTGGGCCTGCGTCTTGTGTAGGGCGGGGGTTGAGTGGGAGCGACGGGCCTGTGAAGATGTGTGTCGCTCATATCAACAGACTCGATGCGCTTTGGGGGGGGTGCCGTAATGCGGTAGTGTGGGAACGGGGGCCCACGCCCCCACGACCGTGTGCCTGTGGGTCACGCATCGGCACATGGCTGGGCACAGGGGCAGCGGGGAGTTCGGGGGGGGGGGGGGGTGCTGCACTCGACCGTGAGGCCGGTGGAGCCCAAGGGGCAAGTGCTGCGGGCGGGCGGTGGCACAGCGCCGCGGCCGTGAGAGGGCCCATGAGACCGTCCGCGTGCGCTCTGCGATGGGCCGTCTGGTACGCCCGTCCCGTGGCTGCCCCTTCCCCCCACGGCACATGTCATGGGACACATGGCGGCCTGGCCCCCCGTCGATGAGGGCAGTGGTCAGTGGGGCCCCGAGGCCGCCCTGGAGGTCAAAGAGGCTCCAAATGGGAAGGCCACAGCGGGCGGGGGGGGGGGGGGGGGCTGGGAATGTGTGGGAAGGCCCATGCCGGAGGGGGGGGGTTTAATCACACAATTCACGACCAATCACAACACAAAACAGGATCGGCAGAAAAAGGCACAACAGCTTGCTCTCTGTGACCTGCACACCACACGTCTCCGTACGGGGGCTCTGCGCTGAATCACGCCACGAAGGGTTCTGCACCCCCCGCCCCGCCGCTGCTGTTCCGTCGGCTTGGCTTGTGTGCCAAACTGAAAGTGGGGTGTCCACATCATCGCGGGTGTAGAGCACACACACACACACACCCTCTTTGTTCAAAGCAGCCCCCCTCTTTTGGTGGCGGAGGTCACTAGTCCGGCACACACCGCCCTGGACTGCACTGCCACGGGGCTGATCCGGATAGGCAACGGTGTTGCGAGGGTTTGTGCATTGGATAGACCCCCGCATTTGGGGCAATGAATGCCACGATTTCCTTGGGCATGACCGCAAAACTGAAGCAAGAGGCACCTCAACACCTCCGGAGGTGCCGTCCAATGGCCGATGCTTGTGGAAGGTGGTGAGGCCGTCAAGGGGGTAAGCCCCCCCCTTTTTTCAATGCGGCCAATCTCAGGCCAAGACCCTCATGGCGGTGCATTTTGCAGAAACGCCCCACCCCCCCCTTCGGCTCCACATCACCTCAGCGCAGGAGCGGAGGGTGCCCGACGCCCCATGTGCAGCCTCGGGGGGGGGGGGGGGTGGCGCCCATAGTTCCGTCGTACGCGTCTCGCGGTCCCGCGATCGGCCCCGTCCCGGCGTGGCCCCGGCCCCGCCACCAGCCCCTCGGCCCCATCGCTCAGGACGACGAGGGCGAGGACGACGTGCAGGACATCCAGTGCATCCCGCTGCAGTGCCCCCTCGCCGACGGGGGGGAGCCCCTGGACCTCTCGGCGGAGGGGGCGGTGGTGGAGATCCCGGCCCCCCCCGAAGCAACGGACGGCCCCCGGCAGCGCACGGTCGTGTGGGTCAGCAACGCGGCCGGGGCGGCCCCGACGCGCGCGCGGCGGCGGTCGTCGACCGCGGGCCCGGGCCCGGGGGTGCACGTGGCGGTGCGGTACGGCGGCCCCAAGGCCCCCAACGGCGGGCAGGCCCTGGCGGCATCCCTGGCCGACCCTAAGGACGCCCTCCTGCACCGCTTCCAGGCGTGTCCCCTGCTCCCGCCCCCTCAACGACCGTCTTTGTGCACGCAAACCCCCCCCGCCCCACACACACACACAAGCACGCCGGCCGGAGCGGCATGGGCGTGCAGGCACTGAGGTCTCATAACCCCCAGCCGCCAGAGGCTCTGGCCTAGGCGAGGGTGACGACACTCAAGGGGGGCCAGTGCAGTCATGATGATTTCTCATCAGACATCCTTTTTGGCACGGGCCCCCTCCGCTGGGCGCCCACCCCTGGACCCATGCAGGCCTTCCTCTTTAATATGGTATCCCCCCACACACACACACACGAAGACATGGGCGTAGGGCGGGCGGTGCCCTGTGGCCGGGACAGGGGCAGAGGCTATGCAGCCCCTCCGCACAGCGGGAGGGGCCAGACTCGGGGATCTGGGCCTTCGGGGGGGGGGGGGCATCGTGTGAGTACTGCGCCCCCACTGGCCCGGCCCCTGGCGTCCTTCCTGCGTGTCCCCCCGAGGCAGAGCACGGGGGTCTGCCTGGGAGGGCACGGGAGGGGGTCAGGTCTGGACCCTGGTCCCTTTCACGCACCGCGCCGCTCCAGGGCGGGGGGGGGGGGTCCGTAGTACCAAACCCCCCCTGAGCGGCCTCCTCTGGCACAAGGGCGTGCGGGACCTTTAAAGCCCCGTGCCCTCTGCAATATGGTTGTCCACTCCCCCAAGTCCCCCCCCCCAGCCACACACACACGCTGCCACAAAGCGTCCGGCAGGGCAGGCAGACTCAGGGCACGGCACAGCGACCGCTCAAGCGGCGGCGGAGGACTGCAGTGAATGCGGATGGGGTGCAGCCTGCACACACCACAGTGGGAGGCCGCCTCATCCCCCCGGGAGGGGTCCAACCAACGAAGGCCCCCGTCCGGAAAACAGGGTGCTAAGGGCAGGACGTGGGGGTGGGGGCGCAGGGTTGTCGTAAGCTATATATATAGAGAACGGCTCTAGGGTAGCCACAAGCGTACTATGTAGCGCCTTGATGTGGCTAGACAGGCTAAAGTGGGTCAAAATGGGCTGAAACATGCTCGATTCACCTGTTTGTGTACCTTAAATGGTTGGGGAGCATTTTTAGGAAACGTGTTTTTGACCCTTTTTTTGACCCAATTTTCGTCTCAATGCTTTTGTGTATTTTCCATGGGCCAAAATGGCTCAAAACGGGCCTAAGATAGGGTTGCTTCACTTGTTTGTGCATCCCAAATGGCCTAGGATCATTTTTGCTACACCACATTTTTGACCCATTTTTGACCCATTTTTGGTCCCAAAAAGGCCCATTTTCAGGGCATCTGGGATTTTTGGAGGGCCACCACGGGCTCAGTACAGGCTAAAACCACTTGTTTTGGCATCCCGCGTGGTCTGGGATCAATCTTTAAAAAAAAAAGGCTTTTTTTTGCCCTATTGACCTATTTTGGCACCCATCCACCTATTGGGGCTTGAGCTTGTAGCTTGTGGCACCCAAATGGGTACTCACACGGGGTCTGGGTGTCCGTTTGGGCAATTCTGAGGGGTGGAAACAGCAGAAAGTGGGGGGTTGCGCGTGGACTGGGTGCCCTTGGAATCATGTTTTGAGCCACGCAGCCCAAGATACGGCTTATTCTTGATTTGGGGCTGTGTGTGGTGCACAGATTCTGGGGCTTTGGGGGGCCTTTTTGAGGTGTTTCTCGGACACATCGTGGACTTAGAAGGCACCAAAGGGCTCTTTGACACGAGGAAGTCAAGCCGCTCGTGTACTATAGCAACCGTTTCCCTTTGTTTGGCCGTTTTGAAAGAGTTTTCGGCTGTTTTGGGCCAAAAATTGCTGTTTTGGGCCAAAAGGGGCTGTTTTTGGCTCAAAAAGCCCAGATCTGCACTTGGCGCCTGCATTTTGGGCTGCCATTGGTGATTTTTGGCTGAAAAGTTGGATTTGGCAAGGCCACCACATGGGCTCTAGGATGGAAAGAGTAGAGTAGAGCCCGAAGCATTGGAACGGACTAATGGCCAAAACGGAATGGTTACATGCTTGCTTGTCGGCTGGATTTAAGAGGAGAGGGGTGTACCCCCCCCCCCTCTTGAACAAGAAACGCCCATGTATAGTAAGCGGGAGGGCGAGGGAACCGTCACTTTCACTTTCCCATATTTACAGAAAAGTTAAATATCGAGCTTCTGCCGTGTGTTTGTTGGTTGGACAAGGTAGTAGCATTTTGTGCATTGCTGTGTTCTTCATATTTCTTGCATCCAAGGTCAGGGTCAGTGACAGGAGGTTCGCAGAGCAACACAGATTCTGATGTGTCATCGTTGAATTCTGTCGACAGTGGTTTGCCAATTAATGTTGAAGAAGACAGTGCGTCAGACACTGAGATTGTGTGGGCAAAGAGTGCGCGTGGAGTATGGGGATTGGCAAATGTTTTTGCCAATGGAAAAACTATTTCACGTGTGACGTTCCTGAGCCAGAAAACCTGCCACAGGGGTTGGAACCCCCTACCAAGCCGGCTGCCAAGCCTGCTCCCAAGGCTGCCAAACCTGGTCCAAAAAGGTTTGCAGCCAAAGCTGCAGCCAAAGCTGCAGCCAAACGTGCTGCCAAGGTGGCAGCCAAGCCTACAGCCAAGCCTGCAGGTGGAGAGCCCATCCCTGTGGCTCCTGTTGAGCATGTGCAGCTCTTCAAGTCAAGTACTCTCACCAAAGAAAGTGGTACACAGAGCCTGTGGCTGAATAGACCTGAACATGCATCTCAACATGCAGTTTTCAGGTGTAATAGTAGTTCAGGTGGTCCCTGTTGAGCATGTGCAGCTCTTCAAAGTCGAATACTCATACCAGAAAAAGTGGCACACAGAGCGTGTGTCTCACCGGAGCTGCAGCCAAACCTGCTGCCAAGGTGGCAGCCAAGCCTGCAGCTGGAGAGCCCATTCTTGTGACCCCTGTTGAGCATGTGCAGCTCTTCAAAGTCGAATACTCACACCAGAAAAAGTGGCACACAGAGCATGTGTCTCAGTGGACCTAAGCATGCATGTCAACAGGCCTTTTTCAGGTTGTTCAGTGGTTCATATGCCCTGTTATTTGCCTGTCTTGCTGTGTGTTGCGCGTCCTTTGTGTTGTAATTGGGGGGGGGCGAGGGAACCGTCACTTGGGGTACGTTCCCTCGGGGGTGTGAGGGAACCGTCGCGCGGAGGTGTTTCTTGTACAAGGGGGGTAGAGGGTAGCAATATATAAGGGTCAGCGGGGTGAGGGACTCGATTCGGCTCCTGGATGAGCAAGAGCGTGGCTGCTGCACCCCCCCTCTCTTGAGGAGTCCTCATTGTACAACCCCCCCCCTTGCCCTAACACGGGCCAAGTTCTGGTTCATGGGGCAAAACTGTGGAAACACAGGGGTGCCATGTTTGGACAGGCCTGTGTTGCCACGCGGCATGTACCACAGAACACATGTTGCAGACATAAGCCAACCCTTTCCCTCAAAATATGACAACAAAAAGCCAGGCCAGCATACACCCCAGAACACAAGAGCACATGGAATTACAGCTACATCAACACTTCGCCACCCATATGGACCCTTCCTGCAGCCTGCACAAAGGTACAACCCACATTCTCTATTGGATTGGAATCACAAAAATGATGGTTCCAAAAAAGACCCAAAAAAGCGGGAACACAGGGTCGCCATGTTTGGCCAAGCCTGTGGTACAATGGTGGGGGGGGGGGGGGGTTGTGGCCACGGGGGTACTGGGGTCGAGGGATGGGCCCAGGGCTGGGGGGTCTTGGAAGACATGCCCCAGATGTTGTGCAGACGGTCCGCGCGTGTCCAGGAGTACTGGCAGGACCAGCTCGAGACGCTCGGGCAGCAGCCGAAGGTCGAGATCGAGTTCGTGGACTGCACCGTGAAGGTGAAGACCATGGCCACGCAGGAGGACGGCCGCCTGCCGAACCTGTGGTCCCCGGTCCGCAATCTGGGCCGGTTCTGCGGGAGGCAAACGCATTACTTCCGGACGGTGTTTGAGGGGCTCAGCATGAAGTTCTACCCGGGGCAGATGTGTTTGCTCGTGGGGTCGCCGGGCAGCGGCAAGTCCACGCTCCTGGAGCTGATCGCGGGACGACTGCAAAATAACAGGGACTGGCAGGTGTGTTCCGAATGAGGGCCGGTGGTGTGGTGTGGTGTGGTGTGGTGTGGTGTGGTGTGGTGTGGTGTGGTGTGGTGTGGTGCCTGGGGGCAGTGGGCAGTGGACCTCCTTCAATGCATGATGTGGTGTGGTGTGGTGTGGTGTGGTGTGGTGTGCCGAAGGCGCTGTTACCAAAAGGCAAAGGCCGGGATGTCTACTCACGGGTACAGGTAAACGGGCTGGGCTGTGTGTGTTGTGTGCGCGCTGTGTGTAAGTGTGTTGTGGCATAGCCGGACCAGTGCACTCTCGCACTTGGCCGACACTGCCTTGCCGACGCCTGCGCGCAGTCACACAGGGTCTCATTTGCCCACTGCACTCTGCGTGCCGCGCTGCACCACCAGTGCCTTCTGTGTGGTGCCGCACTGCTTGGTGCTCTGCACCACACTGCACTGTGTGTGCCCTGCTGCACTGTTGTTGTGGGCAGGGGGCAGTGGGCAGTGTAACGCACTGCCAGGCAGCCTGGGGGCTGTGGGCAGTGGAAATCGTGCTTCGCACTGCCGCATTGCCTGAGGGCAGTGGGGAGTGGTACTCCCGCCGCTCACTGCCTCCCTCCCTTGGGGCAGTGGGCCGGGCATCTCCTGCAATACACTGCCGCCCTGCCTGGGGCAGTGGGCAGTGGTACTCCTGCGACACACTGCGCCACGGCCTGGGGCAGTGGGCAGTGGGACTTTTGCAATGCGCTGCTCCACTGCCTGGGGGCAGGGGGCAGTGGATCTCCTACAATGCACTGCCTCACTGCCCGGGGGCAGTGGGCAGATGAACTCCTGCATTAGACTGCCCCACTGCCTGGGGGCAGTGGGCAGTGGGCCTTCCGCAATGCACTGCCCCACTGCCTGGGTGCAGTGGGCGGTGCAACTTCTGCAATGCACTGCCTCACTGCCTGGGGGCAGTGGGCAGTGGAACTCCTGCTATACACTGCCTCACTGCCTGGGGGCAGTGGGCAGTGGACCTCCTGCAATACACTACCTCACTGCCCGGGGGCAACGGGCAGCGGACCTCCTGCAATGCACTGCCGCACTGCCTGGGGGCAGTGGGCAGTGGACCTCCTGCAATGCACTGCCCCACTGCCTGGGGGCAGTGGGCAGTGGACCTCCTGCAATACACCGCCTCACTGCCTGGGGGCAGTGGGCAGTGGAACTCCTGCTATACACTGCCCCACTGCCCTGGGGGCAGTGGGCAGTGGACCTCCTGCAATGCACTGCCTCACCGCTTGGGGGCAGTGGGCAGTGGAACTCCTGCAATGCACTGCCGCACTGCCTGGGGGCAGTGGGCAGTGGACCTCCTGCAATGCACTGCCCCACTGCCTGGGGGCAGTGGGCAGTGGACCTCCTGCAATACACCGCCTCACTGCCTGGGGGCAGTGGGCAGTGGACCTCCTGCAATACACTGCCTCACTGCCTTGGGGCAGTGGGCAGTGGACCTCCTTCAATGCACTGCTCCACTGCCTGGGGGCAGTGGGCAGTGGACCTCCTGCAACGCACTGCCTCACTGCCTGGGGGCAGTGGGCAGTGGGACTTTTGCAATGCGCTGCTCCACTGCCTGGGGGCAGGGGGCAGTGGATCTCCTGCAATGCACTGCCTCACTGCCCGGGGGCAGTGGGCAGTGGACCTCCTGCAATGCACTGCCCCACTGCCTGGGGGCAGTGGGCAGTGGGCCTGCCGCAATGCACTGCCCCACTGCCTGGGTGCAGTGGGCGGTGCAACTTCTGCAATGCACTGCCTCACTGCCTGGGGGCAGTGGGCAGTGGAACTCATGCTATACACTGCCTCACTGCCTGGGGGCAGTGGGCAGTGGACCTCCTGCAATACACTACCTCACTGCCCGGGGGCAACGGGCAGCGGACCTCCTGCAATGCACTGCCCCACTGCCCTGGGGGCAGTGGGCAGTGGACCTCCTGCAATGCACTGCCTCACCGCTTGGGGGCAGTGGGCAGTGGAACTCCTGCAATGCACTGCCGCACTGCCTGGGGGCAGTGGGCAGTGGACCTCCTGCAATGCACTGCCCCACTGCCTGGGGGCAGTGGGCAGTGGACCTCCTGCAATCCACTGCCTCACTGCCTGGGGCAGTGGGCAGTGCAATTCCTGCAATGCACTGCCTCACTGCCCGGGGGCAGTGGGCAGTGCAACTCCTGCAATACACTGCCCCACTGCCTTGGGGCAGTGGGCAGTGGACCTCCTGCAATACACCGCCTCACTGCCTGGGGGCAGTGGGCAGTGGACCTCCTGCAATACACTGCCTCACTGCCTGGGGGCAGTGGGCAGTGGACCTCCTTCAATGCACTGCTCCATTGCCTGGGGGCAGTGGGCAGTGGACCTCCTGCAACGCACTGCCTCACTGCCTGGGGGCAGTGGGCAGTGGGACTTTTGCAATGCGCTGCTCCACTGCCTGGGGGCAGGGGGCAGTGGATCTCCTACAATGCACTGCCTCACTGCCCGGGGGCAGTGGGCAGATGAACTCCTGCAATAGACTGCCCCACTGCCTGGGGGCAGTGGGCAGTGGGCCTGCCGCAATGCACTGCCCCACTGCCTGGGTGCAGTGGGCGGTGCAACTTCTGCAATGCACTGCCTCACTGCCTGGGGGCAGTGGGCAGTGGAACTCCTGCTATACACTGCCTCACTGCCTGGGGCAGTGGGCAGTGGACCTCCTGCAATACACTACCTCACTGCCCGGGGGCAACGGGCAGCGGACCTCCTGCAATGCACTGCCCCATTGCCCTGGGGGCAGTGGGCAGTGGACCTCCTGCAATGCACTGCCTCACCGCTTGGGGGCAGTGGGCAGTGGAACTCCTGCAATGCACTGCCGCACTGCCTGGGGGCAGTGGGCAGTGGACCTCCTGCAATGCACTGCCCCACTGCCTGGGGGCAGTGGGCAGTGGACCTCCTACAATCCACTGCCTCACTGCCTGGGGCAGTGGGCAGTGCAATTCCTGCAATGCACTGCCTCACTGCCCGGGGGCAGTGGGCAGTGCAACTCCTGCAATACACTGCCCCACTGCCTTGGGGCAGTGGGCAGTGGACCTCCTGCAATACACCGCCTCACTGCCTGGGGGCAGGGGGCAGTGGACCTCCTGCAATACACTGCCTCACTGCCTTGGGGGCAGTGGGCAGTGGACCTCCTTCAATGCACTGCTCCACTACCTGGGGGCAGTGGGCAGTGGACCTCCTGCAACACACTGCCTCACTGCCTGGGGGCAGTGGGCAGTGGACCTCCTTCAATGCATGGTGTGCCGAAGGCGCTGTTACCAAAAGGCAAAAGGCCGGGATGTCTACCCACGGGTACAGGTAAACGGGCTGGGCTGTGTGTGTTGTGTGCGCGCCGTGCGTAAGTGTGTTGTGGCATAGCCGGACCAGTGCACTCTCGCACTTGGCCGACACTGCCTTGCCGACGCCTGCGCGCAGTCACACAGGGTCTCATGGGCCCACTGCACCCCGCGTGCCGCGCTGCACCATCAGTGCTTTTTGTGTGGTGCCGCACTGCTTGGCGCTGTGCACTACACTGCACTGTGTGTGCCCTGCTGCACGGCTCTGCCTCACTGGCTCGGGGCAGTGTGCAGCCCAACTCCTGCGACGCACTGCCTCACTGCCCTGGGGCAGTGGGCCGTGCAACTCCTGCGATGCACTGCCTCACTGCCTGGGGGCAGTGGGCAGTGGAACTCCTGCAATACACTGCCTCACTGCCTGGGGGCAGTGGGCAGTGCAACTCCTGCAATGCACTGCCTCACTGCCCTCGGGCAGTAGGCAGTGCAACTCCTGCAATGCACTGCCTCACTGCCTGGGGGCAGTGGGCAGTGCAACTCCTGCAATGCACTGCCTCACTGCCCTGGGGCAGTGGGCAATGGAACTCCTGCAATACACTGCCTCACTGCCCTCGGGCAGTAGGCAGTGCAACTCCTGCAATGCACGGTAACTGCAATGGACACTGTAACTCCCGCAGTACACCGCCTCACTGCCCGGGAGCAGTGGGCCGTGCAACTCCTGCGATGCACTGCGTCACTGCCTGGGGGCAGTGGGCAGTGGAACTCCTGCAATACACTGCCTCACAGCCTGGGGGCAGTGGGCAGTGCAACTCCTGCAATGCACTGCCTCACTGCCCTCGGGCAGTAGGCAGTGCAACTCCTGCAATGCACTGCCTCACTGCCTGGGGGCACCGGGCAGCGGAATTCCTGCAATGCTCTGCCCCAGTGCCCGGAGGCAGGGGGCAGCGCAACTCCCGCAATGCCCTATCTCACTGCCTGGGGGCAGTGGGCAGTGGAACTCCTGCAATGCTCTGCCCCACTGCCTGGGGGCAGTGGGCAGCGCAACTCCTGCCATACACTGCCGAACTCCCTGGGGGCAGTGGGCATTGCAACTTCTGCAATGCACTGCCTCACTGCCCTCGGGCAGTAGGCAGTGCAACTCCTGCAGTGCACTGCCCCGCTGCCTGGGGGCAGCAGGCAGTGCAACTCCTGCAATGCACTGCCTCACTGCCTGGGGGCAGTGGGCAGTTGAACCCCTGCAATGCACTGCCTCACTGCCTGGGAGCAGTGGGCAATGCCACTCCTGCAATCCACTGCTGCACTGCCTGGGGGCAGTGGGCAGTGCAGCTCCCGCAATGCACTGCCTCACTGGCTGGAGGCAGTGGGCAGTGCAACTCCTGCAATGCACTGCCTCACTGGCTGGGGGCAGTGGGCAGTGCAACTCCTGCAATGCACTGCCTCACTGCCTGGGGGCAGTGGGCAGTGCAACTCCTGCAATGCACTGCCTCACTGCCTGGGGGCAGTGGGCAGTGCCACTCCTGCAATCCACTGCCGCACTGCCTGGGGGCAGTGGGCAGTGCAGCTCCTGCAATGCACTGCCTCACTGCCTGGGGGCAGTGGGCAGTGCCACTCCTGCAATCCACTGCCGCACTGCCTGGGGGCAGTGGGCAGTGCAGCTCCTGCAATGCACTGCCTCACTGGCTGGGGGCAGTGGGCAGTGCAACTCCTGCAACGCAATGCCTCAATGCCTGGGGGCAGTGGGCAGTGGAACTCCTGCAATGCTCTGCCCCACTGCCTGGGGGCAGTGGGCAGCGCAACTCCTGCAATGCGCTGCCTCACTGCCTGGGGGCAGTGGGCAGTGGGACTCCCGTAATACACCGCCTGACCGCCTGGGAGCAGCAGGCAGTGCCACTCCTGGAATGCACTGCCTCACTGCCTGGGGGCAGTGGGCAGTGCAACTCCTGCAATGCTCTGCCCCACTGCCTGGGGGCAGTGGGCAGCGCAACTCCTGCAATGCGCCGCCTCACTGCCTGGGGGCAGTGGGCAATGGGACTCCCGTAATACACCGCCTGACCGCCTGGGAGCAGTGGGCAGTGCAACTCCTGCAATGCACTGCCTCACTGCCTGGGGGCAGTGGGCAGTGCAGCTCCTGCAATGCACTGCCTCACTGGCTGGGGGCAGTGGGCAGCGCAACTCCTGCAATGCACTGCCTCACTGCCCTCGGGCAGTAGGCAGTGCAACTCCTGCAATGCACTGCCTCAATGCCTGGGGGCAGTGGGCAGTGGAACTCCTGCAATGCTCTGCCCCACTGCCTGGGGGCAGTGGGCAGCGCAACTCCTGCAATGCGCTGCCTCACTGCCTGGGGGCAGCGGACAGCGCAACTCCTGCAATGCACTGCCTCACTAACCGGGGGCAGTGGACAGTGCAACTCCAGCAATGCACTGCCTCACTGCCTGGGAACAGTGGGCAGTGCAACTCCTGCAATGCACTGCCTCACTGCCCGGGGGCAGTGGGCAGTGCCACTCCTGCAATCCACTGCCGCACTGCTCGGGGGCAGTGGGCAGTGCAGCTCCTGCAATGCACTGCCTCACTGCCCGGGGGCAGTGGGCAGTGCCACTCCTGCAATCCACTGCCGCACTGCCTGGGGGCAGTGGGCAGTGCAACTCCTGCAATGCACTGCCTCACTGCCCTCGGGCAGCAGGCAGTGCAACTCCTGCAATGCACTGCCTCACTGCCTGGGGGCAGTGGGCAGTGGAACTCCTGCAATGCTCTGCCCCACTGCCTGGGGGCAGTGGGCAGCGCAACTCCTGCAATGCGCTGCCTCACTGCCTGGGGCAGTGGGCAGTGGAACTCCCGCAATACACCGCCTCACTGCCTGGGAGGAGTGGGCAGTGCAACTCCTGCGATGCACTTCCTCACTGCCTGGGGGCAGTGGGCAGTAGAACGCCTGCAATGCACTGCCCCACTGCCTGGGGGCAGTGGACAGTGCAACACCTGCAATGCACTGCCTCACTGCCTGGGAGCAGTGGGCAGTGCAACTCCTGCAATGCACTGCCTCGCTGCCTGGGGGCAGTGGGCAGTGCCACTCCTGCAATGCACTGCCGTACCGCCTGGGGGCAGTGGACAGTGGAACTCCTGCAATGCATTGCCCCACTGCCCTCGGGCAGTAAGCAGTGGAACCCCTGCAATGCACTGCCTGACTGCCCTGACTACCTCACTGCCTGGGGGCAGTGGGCAGTGCAACTCCTGCAATGCACTGCCTCACTGCCCTGGGGCGGTGGGCAGTGCAACTCCTGCAATGCACTGCCTCACTGCCTGGGGGCAGTGGGCAGTGCAACTCCTGCAATGCACTGCCTCACTGCCTGGGGGAAGTGGACAGTGGAACTCCTGCAATGCATTGCCCCACTGCCCTCGGGCAGTAAGCAGTGGAACCCCTGCAATGCACTGCCTGACTGCCCTGGGGCAGTGGGCAGTGCAACTCCTGCAATGCACTGCCTCACTGCCCGGGGGCAGCGGACAGCGCAACTCCTGCACTACACTGCCTCACTGCCCTGGGGCAGTGGGCAGTGCAACTCCTGCAATGCACTGCCTCACTGCCTGGGGGCAGTGGGCAGTGGAACTCTTGCAATGCACTGCCTCACTGCCTGGGGGCAGTGGGCAGTGCAACTCCTGCAATGCACTGCCTCACTGCCCGGGGGCAGCGGACAGCGCAACTCCTGCACTACACTGCCTCACTGCCTGGGGGAAGTGGACAGTGGAACTCCTGCAATGCATTGCCCCACTGCCCTCGGGCAGTAAGCAGTGGAACCCCTGCAATGCACTGCCTGACTGCCCTGGGGCAGTGGGCAGTGCAACTCCTGCAATGCACTGCCTCACTGCCCGGGGGCAGCGGACAGCGCAACTCCTGCACTACACTGCCTCACTGCCCTGGGGCAGTGGGCAGTGCAACTCCTGCAATGCACTGCCTCACTGCCTGGGGGCAGTGGGCAGTGGAACTCTTGCAATGCACTGCCTCACTGCCTGGGGGCAGTGGGCAGCGGTCAGTGGTCGGAGTGTCCTGCAGGGCCTGTGGGGATGAAGAACCGGGTACACCAGCCTGGGGGACGGGGAGTCCTGCCCAGGGGGTGGTCGGAGTGTCCCGTAGGGCCTACGGGGATGTAGAATCGGGCACACCGGCCTGGGGGGATGGGGAGTCCTGCCCAGGGGGTGGTCGGAGCGTCCTGCAGGGCCTGTGGGGAGGTAGATTCGGGCACACCAGCCTGGGGGGACGGGGAGTCCAGCCCAGGGGGTGGTCAGAGTGCATCGCTGGGCCTGTGGGGAGGTAGATTCGGGCACACCGGCCTGGGGGGACGGGGAGTTCTGCCCAGGGGGTGGTCGGAGCGTCCCGCAGGGCCTGTGGGGACGTAGAACCAGGCACACCGGCCTGGGGGGATGGGGAGTCCAGCCCAGGGGGTGGTCGGAGTTTCCTGCAGGGACTGCGGGGATGCACAACCGGGGGCACCGGCCTGGGGGGATGGGGAGTCCTGCCCAGGGGGTGGTCGGAGTGTCCTGCAGGGCCTGTGGGGAGGTAGAACCGGGCACACCGGACTGGGGGGATGGGGAGTCCCGCCCAGGGGGATGGTCGGAGTTTCCTGCAGGGCCTGCGGGGATGAACAACCGGGACCACCGGCCTGGGGGGATGGGGAGTCCTGCCCAGGGGGTGGTCGGAGCGTCCTGCAGGGCCTGTGGGGACGTAGAACCGGGCACACCGGCCTGAGGGGGATGGGGAGTCCCGCCCAGGGGGTGGTCGGAGTTTCCTGCAGGGCCTGCGGGGATGGACAACCGGGCCCACCGGCCTGGGGGGACGGGGAGTCCTGCCCAGGGGGTAGTCGGAGCGTCCTGCAGGGCCTGTGGGGGCGTAGAACCGGGCACACCGGCCTAGGGGGACGGGGAGTCCAGCCCAGCGGGTGGCCGGAGTTTCCCGCAGGGCCTGCGGGGATGGACAACCGGGCCCACCGGCCTGGGGGGATGGGGAGTCCTGCCCAGTGGGTGGTCGGAGCGTCCTGCAGGGCCTGTGGGGACGTAGAACCGGGCACACCGGCCTGGGGGGATGGGGAGTCATGCCCAGGGGGTGGTCGGAGCGTCCTGCAGGGCCTGTGGGGACGTAGAACCGGGCACACCGGCCTGGGGGGATGGGGAGTCCTGCCCAGGGGGTGGTCGGAGTGTCCTGCAGGGCCTGCCGGGGCGTAGAACCGGGCACACCGGCCTGGGGGGATGGGGAGTCCAGCCCAGAGGGTGGTGGGAGTTTCCTGCAGGGCCTGCGGGGATGGACAACCGGGCGCACCGGCCTGGGGGGATGGGGAGTCCTGCCCAGGGGGTGGTCGGAGTGTCCTGCAGGGCCTGTGGGGACGTAGAACCGGGCACACCGGCCTGGGGGGATGGGGAGTCCAGCCCAGGGGGTGGTCGGAGTTTCCTGCAGGGCCTGCGGGGATGGACAACCGGGCCCACCGGCCTGGGGGGATGGGGAGTCCTGCCCAGGGGGTGGTCGGAGTTTTTTGCAGGGCCTGTGGGGACGCAGACCCGGGCACACCGGCCTGGGGGGACGGGGAGTCCTGCCCAGGGGGTGGTCGGAGCGTCCTGCCGGGCCTGTGGTGACGTAGAACCGGGCACACCGGCCTGGGGGGATGGGGAGTCCAGCCCAGGGGGTGGTCGGAGTTTCCTGCAGGGCCTGCGGGGATGGACAACCGGGCCCACCGGCCTGAGGGGATGGGGAGTCCTGCCCAGGGGGTGATCGGAGCGTCCTGCAGGGCCTGTGGGGACGTAGAACCGGGCACACTGGCCTGGGGGGATGGGGAGTCCAGCCCAGGGGGTGGTCGGAGTTTCCTGCAGGGCCTGCGGGGATGGACAACCGGGCCCACCGGCTTTGGGGGATGGGGAGTCCAGCCCAGGGGGTGGTCGGAGTTTCCTGCAGGGCCTGCGGGGATGGACAACCGGGCGCACCGGCCTGGGGGGACGGGGAGTCCTGCCCAGGGGGTGGTCGGAGTGTCCTGCAGGGACTGTGGGGAGGTAGATTCGGGCACACCGGCCTGGGGGGATGGGGAGTCCTGCCCAGCGGTTGGTCGGAGTGTCTTGCTGGGCCGGTGGGGAGGTAGATTCGGGCACACCGCCCCGGGGGGACGGGGAGTCCTGCCCAGGGGGTGGTCGGAGTGTCCTGCAGGGCCTGTGGGGACGTAGAACCGGGCACACCGGCCTGAGGGGATGGGGAGTCCTGCCCAGGGGGTGGTCGGAGTGTCCTGCAGGGCCTGTGGGGACGTAGAACCGGGCACACCAGCCTGGGGGGATGGGGAGTCCAGCCCAGGGGGTGGTCGGAGTTTCCTGCAGGGCCTGCGGGGATGGACAACCGGGCCCACCGGCCTGGGGGGATGGGGAGTCCTGCCCAGGGTGTTCGGAGTCTCCTGCCAGGGCCAATGGGGGGCCATCTTCTTCAGAGAACCGGGCGCACCGGCCCGGGGGGGACGGGGAGTCCTGCCCAGGGGGTGTTCGGAGTCTCCTGCCAGGGCAATGGGGGGCCATCTTCTTCAGAGAACCGGGCGCACCGGCCCGGGGGGGACGGGGAGTCCTGCCCAGGGGGTGTTCGGAGTCTCCTGCCATGCCAATGGGGGGCCATCTTCTTCAGAGAACCGGGCGCACCGGCTTGGGGGGATGGGGAGTCCAGCCCAGGGGGTGGTCGGAGCGTCCTGCCGGGCCTGTGGTGATGTAGAACCGGGCACACCGGCCTGGGGGGATGGGGAGTCCAGCCCAGGGGGTGGTCGGAGTTTCCTGCAGGGCCTGCGGGGATGGACAACCGGGCCCACCAGCCTGGGGGGATGGGGAGTCCTGCCCAGGGAGTGGTCGGAGTTTCCTGCAGGGCCTGCGGGGATGGACAACCGGGCCCACCGGCCTGGGGGGATGGGGAGTCCTGCCCAGGGGGTGGTCGGAGTTTCTTGCAGGGCCTGTGGGGACGTAGATCCGGGTACACCGGCCTGGGGGGACGGGGAGTCCTGCCCAGGGGGTGGTCGGAGTTTCCTGCAGGGCCTGCGGGGATGTAGAATCGGGCACACCGGCCTTGGGGGATGGGGAGTCCTGCCCAGGGGGTGGTCGGAGCGTCCTGCAGGGCCTGTGGGGACGTAGAACCGGGCACACCGGCCTGGGGGGATGGGGAGTCCAGCCCAGGGGGTGGTCGGAGTTTCCTGCAGGGCCTGCGGGGATGGACAACCGGGCCCACCGGCCTGAGGGGATGGGGAGTCCTGCCCAGGGGGTGGTCGGAGCGTCCTGCAGGGCCTGTGGGGACGTAGAACCGGGCACACCGGCCTGGGGGGATGGGGAGTCCAGCCCAGGGGGTGGTCGGAGTTTCCTGCAGGGCCTGCGGGGATGGACAACCGGGCCCACCGGCCTTGGGGGATGGGGAGTCCTGCCCAGGGGGTGGTCGGAGCGTCCTGCAGGGCCTGTGGGGACGTAGAACCGGGCACACCGGCCTGGGGGGATGGGGAGTCCTGCCCAGGGGGTGGTCGGAGTTTCCTGCAGGGCCTGCGGGGATGGACAACCGGGCGCACCGGCCTGGGGGGATGGGGAGTCCTGCCCAGGGGGTGGTCGGAGTGTCCTGCAGGGACTGTGGGGAGGTAGATCCGGGCACACCGGCCTGGGGGGATGGGGAGTCCTGCCCAGGGGTTGGTCGGAGTGTCTTGCTGGGCCTGTGGGGAGGTAGATGCACTGCCTCACTGCCCTGGGGCAGTTGGCAGTGCAACTCCTGCAATGCACTGCCTCACTGCCTGGGGGCAGTGGACAGTGCAACTCCTGCAATGCACTGCCTCACTGCCTGGGGGCAGCGGACAGTGCAACTCCTGCAATGCACTGCCTCACTGCCTGGGGGCAGTGGGCAGTGGAACTCATGCAATGCACCGCCTCACTGCCTGGGGGCAGTGGGCAGTGGAACTCCCGCAATGCCTTGCCTCACTGCCTGGGGGCAGTGGGCAGCGCAACTCCTGCAATGCACTGCCTCACTGCCCTGGGGCAGTGGGCAGTGGAACTCCCGCAATGCACTGCCTCACTGCCCGGGAGGAGTGGGCAGTGCAACTCCTGCAATGCACTGCCTCACTGCCTGGGGGCAGTGGGCAGTGCAACTCCTGCAATGCACTGCCTCACCGCCTGGGAACAGTGGGCAGTGCAACTCCTGCAATGCACTGCCTCACTGCCTGGGGGCAGTGGGCAGTGGACCTCCTTCAATGCATGATGTGGTGTGGTGTGGTGTGGTGTGGTGTGGTGTGCCGAAGGCGCTGTTACCAAAGGGCAAAAGGCCGGGATGTCTACCCACGGGTAAAGGTAAACGGGCTGGGCTGTGTGTGTTGTGTGCGCGCTGTGTGTAAGTGTGTTGTGGCATAGCCGGACTAGTGCACTCTCGCACTTGGCCGACACTGCCTTGCCGACGCCTGCGCGCAGTCACACAGGGTCTCATTTGCCCACCGCACCCTGCGTGCCGCGCTGCACCACCAGTGCCTTCTGTGTGGTGCCGCTCTGCTTGGTGCTCGGCACCACACTGCACTGTGTGTGCCCTGCTGCACTGTTATTGTGGGCAGGGGGCAGTGGGCAGTGTAACGCACTGCCAGGCAGCCTGGGGGCTGTGGGCAGTGGAAATCGTGCTTCGCACTGCCGCATTGCCTGAGGGCAGTGGGGAGTGGTTCTCCCGCCGCTCACTGCCCCCCTCCCTTGGGGCAGTGGGCCGGGCATCTCCTGCAATACACTGCCGCCCTGCCTGGGCCAGTGGGCAGTGGTACTCCTGCGACACACTGCGCCACGGCCTGGGGGCAGTGGGCAGTGGACCTCCTGCAACGCACTGCCTCACTGCCTGGGGCAGTGGGCAGTGCAATTCCTGCAATGCACTGCCTCACCGCCCGGGGGCAGTGGGCAGTGCAACTCCTGCAATACACTGCCCCACTGCCTTGGGGCAGTGGGCAGTGGACCTGCTGCAATACACCGCCCCACTGCCTGGGGGCAGTGGGCAGTGGACCTCCTGCAATACACTGCCTCACTGCCTGGGGGCAGTGGGCAGTGGACCTCCTTCAATGCACTGCTCCACTGCCTCGGGGCAGTGGGCAGTGGACCTCCTGCAACACACTGCCTCACTGCCTGGGGGCAGTGGGTAGCGGAACTCCTGCAATACACCGCCTCACTGCCTGGGGGCAGTGGGCAGTGGACCTCCTTCAATGCACTGCTCCACTGCCTGGGGGCAGTGGGCAGTGGACCTCCTTCAATGAACTGCCCCACTGCCTGGGGGCAGTGGGCAGTGGACCTCCGTCAATGCACTGCTCCATTGCCTGGGGGCAGTGGGCAGCGGAAATCCTGCAATACACCGCCTCACTGCCTGGGGGCAGTGGGCAGTGGACCTCCTTCAATGCACTGCTCCACTGCCTGGGGGCAGTGGGCAGTGGACCTCCTTCAATGCACTGCCCCACTGCCTGGGGGCAGTGGGCAGTGGACCTCCTTCAATGCACTGCCCCACTGCCTGGGGGCAGTGGGCGGTGGACCTCCTGCAATGCACTGCTTCACTGCCCTGAGGCAGTGGGCAGTGGAACCCCTGCAATGCACTGCCTCACTGCCTGGGGGCAGTGGGCAGCGCAACTCCTGCAATGCACTGCCTCACCGCCTGGGGGCAGTGGGCAGTGGACCTCCTGCAATACACTGCCTCACTGCCTGGGGGCAGTGGGCAGTGGACCTCCTTCAATGCACTGCTCCACTGCCTGTGGGCAGTAGGCAGTGGACCTCCTGCAACACACTGCCTCACTGCCTGGGGGCAGTGGGCAGTGGACCTCCTTCAATGCACTGCCCCATTGCCTGGGGGCAGTGGGCAGTGGACCTCCTGCAATGCACTGCCTCACTGCCTGGGGGCAGTGGGCAGTGGAACTCCTGCAATGCACTGCCCCACTGCCTGGGGGCAGTGGGCAGTGCAACTCCTGCAACGCACTGCCTCACTGCCTGGGGGCAGTGGGCAGTGGAACTCCTGCAACGCACTGCCTCACTGCCTGGGGGCAGTGGACAGTGCAACTCCTGCAATGCACCGCCTCACTGCCCTGGGGCAGTGGGCAGTGGAACTCCTGCAATGCACTACCTCACTGCCTGAGGGCAGTGGGCAGTGGAACTCCTGCAATGCACTGCCCCACCGCCTGGGGGCAGTGGGCAGTGGAACTCCTGCAATGCACCGCCTTACTGCCCTGGGGGCAGTGGACAGTGCAACTCCTGCAATGCACCGCCTCACTGCCCTGGGGCAGTGGGCAGTGGAACTCCTGCAATGCACTACCTCACTGCCTGGGGGCAGTGGGCAGTGGAACTCCTGCAATGCACTGCCCCACCGCCTGGGGGCAGTGGGCAGTGCAACTCCTGCAATGCACCGCCTTACTGCCCTGGGGGCAGTGGGCAGTGCAACTCCTGCAATGCACCGCCTCACTGCCTGGGGGTAGTGGACAGTGGAACTCCTGCAATGCACCGCCTCACTGCCTGGGGGCAGTGGGCAGTGCAACTCCTGCAATGCACTGCCTCACTGCCCTGGGGGCAGTGGACAGTGCAACTCCTGCAATGCACTGCCTCGCTGCCTGGGGGCAGTGGGCAGTGGAACTCCTGCAATGCACCGCCCCACTGCCTGGGGGCAGTGGGCAGTGGAACTCCTGCAATGCACTGCCTCACTGCCTGGGGGCAGTGGACAGTGCAACTCCTGCAATGCACCGCCTCACTGCCCTGGGGCAGTGGGCAGTGGAACTCCTGCAATGCACTACCTCACTGCCTGGGGGCAGTGGGCAGTGGAACTCCTGCAATGCACCGCCTCACTGCCCTGGGGGCAGTGGGCAGTGCAACTCCTGCAATGCACTGCCTCACTGCCTGGGGGCAGTGGACAGTGCAACTCCTGCAATACACCGCCTCACTGCCCTGGGGCAGTGGGCAGTGGAACTCCTGCAATGCACCGCCTCACTGCCTGGGGGCAGTGGGCAGTGCAACTCCTGCAATACACCGCCTCACTGCCCTGGGGGCAGTGGGCAGTGCAACTCCTGCAATGCACTGCCTCACTGCCTGGGGGCAGTGGACAGTGCAACTCCTGCAATACACCGCCTCACTGCCCTGGGGCAGTGGGCAGTGGAACTCCTGCAATGCACTGCCTCACTGCCTGGGGGCAGTGGGCAGTGGACCTCCTTCAATGCACTGCTCCACTGCCTGGGGGCAGTGGGCAGTGGACCTCCTTCAATGAACTGCCCCACTGCCTGGGGGCAGTGGGCAGTGGACCTCCGTCAATGCACTGCTCCACTGCCTGGGGGCAGTGGGCAGCGGAAATCCTGCAATACACCGCCTCACTGCCTGGGGGCAGTGGGCAGTGGACCTCCTTCAATGCACTGCTCCACTGCCTGGGGGCAGTGGGCAGTGGACCTCCTTCAATGCACTGCCCCACTGCCTGGGGGCAGTGGGCAGTGGACCTCCTTCAATGCACTGCCCCACTGCCTGGGGGCAGTGGGCGGTGGACCTCCTGCAATGCACTGCTTCACTGCCCTGAGGCAGTGGGCAGTGGAACCCCTGCAATGCACTGCCTCACTGCCTGGGGGCAGTGGGCAGCGCAACTCCTGCAATGCACTGCCGCACTGCTTGGGCCCAGTGGGCAGTGGAACTCCTGCAATGCACTACCTCACTGCCTGGGGGCAGTGGGCAGTGCAACTCCTGCAATGCACTGCCCCACTGCCTGGGGGCAGTGGGCAGTGGAACTCCTGCAATGCACCGTCCCACTGTCCTGGGGGCAGTGGGCAGTGCAACTCCTGCAATGCACCGCCTCACTGCCTGGGGGCAGTGGGCAGTGCAACTCCTGCAATACACTGCCGCACTGCTTGGGGGCAGTGGGCAGCGCAACTCCTGCAATGCACTGCCGCACTGGCTTGGGGGCAGTGGGCAGTGGACTTCCGGCAATACACTGCCGCACTGCCTGGGGGCAGTGGGCAGTGCAACTCCTGCAATGCACTGTCTCACCGCCCTGGGGGCAGTGGACAGTGCAACTCCTGCAATGCACTGCCTCACTGCCTGGGGGCAGTGGGCAGTGGAACTCCTGCAATGCACCGCCCCACTGCCTGGGGGCAGTGGGCAGCGCAACTCCTGCAATGCACTGCCTCACTGCCTGGGGGCAGTGGGCAGTGCAACTCCTGCAATACACTGCCGCACTGCTTGGGGGCAGTGGGCAGTGGAACTCCTGCAATGCACTACCTCACTGCCCTGGGGGCAGTGGGCAGTGCAACTCCTGCAATGCACTGCCTCACTGCCTGGGGGCAGTGGGCAGTGGAACTCCTGCAATGCACTGCCCCACTGCTTGGGGGCAGTGGGCAGTGGAACTCCTGCAATGCACTGCCCCACTGCCTGGGGGCAGTGGGCAGTGGAACTCCTGCAATGCACCGTCCCACTGCCCCGGGGGCAGTGGGCAGTGCAACTCCTGCAATGCACCGCCTCACTGCCTGGGGGCAGTGGGCAGTGCAACTCCTGCAATACACTGCCGCACTGCTTGGGGGCAGTGGGCAGCGCAACTCCTGCAATGCACTGCCGCACTGGCTTGGGGGCAGTGGGCAGTGGACTTCCGGCAATACACTGCCGCACTGCCTGGGGGCAGTGGGCAGTGCAACTCCTGCAATGCACTGTCTCACCGCCCTGGGGGCAGTGGACAGTGCAACTCCTGCAATGCACTGCCTCACTGCCTGGGGGCAGTGGGCAGTGGAACTCCTGCAATGCACCGCCCCACTGCCCGGGGGCAGTGGGCAGCGCAACTCCTGCAATGCACTGCCTCACTGCCTGGGGGCAGTGGACAGTGCAACTCCTGCAATGCACCGCCTCACTGCCCTGGGGCAGTGGGCAGTGGAACTCCTGCAATGCACTACCTCACTGCCTGGGGGCAGTGGGCAGTGGAACTCCTGCAATGCACTGCCCCACTGCCTGGGGGCAGTGGGCAGTGAAACTCCTGCAATGCACCGCCTCACTGCGCTGGGGGCAGTGGGCAGTGCAACTCCTGCAATGCACTGCCTCACTGCCCTGGGGGCAGTGGACAGTGCAACTCCTGCAATGCACCGCCTCACTGCCCTGGGGCAGTGGGCAGTGGAACTCCTGCAAAGCACTACCTCACTGCCTGGGGGCAGTGGGCAGTGCAACTCCTGCAATGCACTGCCCCACTGCCTGGGGGCAGTGGGCAGTGGAACTCCTGCAATGCACCGTCTCACTGCCCTGGGGGCAGTGGGCAGTGCAACTCCTGCAATGCACCGCCTCACTGCCTGGGGGCAGTGGGCGGTGCAACTCCTGCAATACACTGCCGCACTGCTTGGGGGCAGTGGGCAGCGCAACTCCTGCAATGCACTGCCGCACTGGCTTGGGGGCAGTAGCAAGTGGACCTCCGGCAATATACTGCCGCACTGCCTGGGGGCAGTGGGCAGTGCAACTCCTGCAATGCACTGCCTCACCGCCCTGGGGGCAGTGGACAGTGGAACTCCTGCAATGCACTGCCTCACTGCCCGGGGGCAGTGGGCAGTGGAACTCCTGCAATGCACTGCCCCACTGCTTGGGGGCAGTGGGCAGTGGAACTCCTGCAATGCACCGTCTCACTGCCCTGGAAGCAGTGGGCAGTGCAACTCCTGCAATGCACCGCCTCACTGCCCTGGGGGCAGTGGGCAGTGCAACTCCTGCAATGCACTGCCTCACTGCCCTGGGGGCAGTGGGCAGTGCAACTCCTGCAATGCACCGCTTCACCGCCCTGGGGGCAGTGGACAGTGGAACTCCTGCAATGCACTGCCTCACTGCCTGGGGGCAGTGGGCAGTGGAACTCCTGCAATGCACTGCCCCACTGCCTGGGGGCAGTGGGCAGTGCAACTCCTGCAATGCACTGCCTCACCGCCCAGGGGGCAGTGGGCAGTGCAACTCCTGCAATGCACCGCCTCACTGCCTGGGGGCAGTGGGCGGTGCAACTCCTGCAATACACTGCCGCACTGCTTGGGGGCAGTGGGCAGCGCAACTCCTGCAATGCACTGCCGCACTGGCTTTGGGGCAGTGGGCAGTGGACCTCCGGCAATACACTGCCGCACTGCCTGGGGGCAGTGAGCAGTGCAGCTTCTGCATTACTCTGCCCCACTGCCCGGGGGCAGTGGACAGTGCAACTCCTGCAATGCACTGCCTCACTGCCTGGGGGCAGTGGACAGTGCAACTCCTGCAATGCACCGCCTCACTGCCCTGGGGCAGTGGGCAGTGGAACTCCTGCAATGCACTACCTCACTGCCTGGGGGCAGTGGGCAGTGGAACTCCTGCAATGCACTGCCCCACTGCCTGGGGGCAGTGGGCAGTGGAACTCCGGCAATGCACCGCCTTACTGCCTTGGGGGCAGTGGGCAGTGCAACTCCTGCAATGCACCGCCTCACTGCCTGGGGGCAGTGGGCAGTGCAACTCCTGCAACGCACTGCCTCACCGCCCTGGGGCAGTGGGCAGTGGAACTCCTGCAATGCACTACCTCACTGCCTGGGGGCAGTGGACAGTGCAACTCCTGCAATGCACTGCCCCACTGCCTGGGGGCAGTGGGCAGTGGAACTCCTGCAATGCACCGCCCCACTGCCTGGGGGCAGTGGGCAGTGCAACTCCTGCAATGCACTGCCTCACTGCCTGGGGGCAGTGGACAGTGCAACTCCTGCAATGCACCGCCTCACTGCCCTGGCTGGGGCAGTGGGCAGTGGAACTCCTGCAATGCACTACCTCACTGCCTGGGGGCAGTGGGCAGTGGAACTCCTGCAATGCACTGCCCCACTGCCTGGGGGCAGTGGGCAGTGGAACTCCTGCAATGCACCGCCTCACTGCCCTCGGGGCAGTGGGCAGTGCAACTCCTGCAATGCACTACCTCTCTGCCTGGGGGCAGTGGACGGTGCAACTCCTGCAATGCACCGCCTCACTGCCCTGGGGCAGTGGGCAGTGGAACTCCTGCAATGCACCGCCTCACTGCCTGGGGGCAGTGGGCAGCGCAACTCCTGCAATGCACTGCCTCACTGCATGGGGGCAGTGGACAGTGCAACTCCTGCAATGCACCGCCTCACTGCCCTGGGGCAGTGGGCAGTGGAACTCCTGCAATGCACTACCTCACTGCCTGGGGGCAGTGGGCAGTGGAACTCCTGCAATGCACTGCCCCACTGCCTGGGGGCAGTGGGCAGTGGAACTCCTGCAATGCACCGTCTCACTGCCCTGGGGGCAGTGGGCAGCGCAACTCCTGCAATGCACCGCCTCACTGCCTGGGGGCAGTGGGCAGTGCAACTCCTGCAATACACTGCCGCACTGCTTGGGGGCAGTGGGCAGCGCAACTCCTGCAATGCACTGCCGCACTGGCTTGGGGGCAGTGGGCAGTGGACCTCCGGCAATACACTGCCGCACTGCCTGGGGGCAGTGGGCAGTGCAACTCCTGCAATGCACTGCCTCACCGCCCTGGGGGCAGTGGACAGTGCAACTCCTGCAATGCACTGCCTCACTGCCTGGGGGCAGTGGGCAGTGGAACTCCTGCAATGCACTGCCCTACTGCTTGGGGGCAGTGGGCAGTGGAACTCCTGCAATGCACTGCCCCACTGCCTGGGGGCAGTGGGCAGTGGAACTCCTGCAATGCACCGTCTCACTGCCCTGGGGGCAGTGGGCAGTGGACCTCCTGCAATGCACCGCCTCACTGCCTGGGGGCAGTGGGTAGTGCAACTCCTGCAATACACTACCGCACTGCTTGGGGGCAGTGGGCAGCGCAACTCCTGCAATGCACTGCCGCACTGGCTTGGGGGCAGTGGGCAGTGGACTTCCGGCAATACACTGCCGCACCGCCCTGGGGGCAGTGGACAATGCAACTCCTGCAATGCACTGCCTCACCGCCCTGGGGGCAGTGGGCAGTGGAACTCCTGCAACACACTGCCGCACTGCCTGGGGGCAGTGGGCAGTGCAACTCTTGCAATGCAGTGCCTCACTGCCTGGGGGCAGTGGACAGTGCAACTCCTGCAATGCACCGCCTCACTGCCCTGGGGCAGTGGGCAGTGGAACTCCTGCAACGCACCACCTCACTGCCTGGGGGCAGTGGGCAGTGGAACTCCTGCAATGCACTGCCCCACTGCCTGGGGGCAGTGGGCAGTGGAACTCCTGCAATGCACCGCCTCACTGCCCTGGGGGCAGTGGGCAGTGCAACTCCTGCAATGCACTGCCTCACTGCCTGGGGGCAGTGGACAGTGCAACTCCTGCAATGCACCGCCTCACTGCCCTGGGGCAGTGGGCAGTGGAACTCCTGCAATGCACTACCTCACTGCCTGGGGGCAGTGGGCAGTGGAACCCCTGCAATGCACTGCCCCACTGCCTGGGGGCAGTGGGCAGTGCAACTCCTGCCATACACCGCCTCACTGCCCTGAGGGCAGTGGGCAGTGCAACTCCTGCAATGCACCGCCTCACTGCCTGGGGGCAGTGGGCAGTGCAACTCCTGCAATACACTGCCGCACTGCTTGGGGGCAGTGGGCAGCGCAACTCCTGCAATGCACTGCCGCACTGGCTTGGGGGCAGTGGGCAGTGGACCTCCGGCAACACACTGCCGCACTGCCTGGGGGCAGTGGGCAGTGCAACTCCTGCAATGCACTGCCTCACCGCCCTGGGGGCAGTGGACAGTGGAACTGCTGCAATGCACTGCCTCACTGCCTGGGGGCAGTGGGCAGTGGAATTCCTGCAATGCACTGCCCCACTGCTTGGGGGCAGTGGGCAGTGGAACTCCTGCAATGCACCGTCTCACTGCCCTGGGGGCAGTGGGCAGTGCAACTCCTGCAATGCACCGCCTCACTGCCTGGGGGCAGTGGGCAGTGCAACTCCTGCAATGCACTGCCCCACTGCTTGGGGGCAGTGGGCAGCGCAACTCCTGCAATGCACTGCCGCACTGGCTTTGGGGCAGTGGGCAGTGGACCTCCGGCAATACACTGCCGCACTGCCTGGGGGCAGTGAGCAGTGCAGCTTCTGCATTACTCTGCCCCACTGCCCGGGGGCAGTGGACAGTGCAACTCCTGCAATGCACTGCCTCACTGCTTGGGGGCAGTGGGCAGCGGAACTCCTGCAATGCACTGCCTCACTGCCTGGGGGCAATGGGCAGTGGAACTCCTGCAATGCACTGCCCCACTGCCTGGGGGCAGTGGGCAGTGCATCTCCTGCAATGCACTGCCGCACTGCCTGGGGGCAGTGGGCAGCGCAACTCCTGCAATGCACTGCCTCACTGCCCTGGGGGCAGTGGGCAGTGGACCTCCTGCAATGCACTGCCCCACTGCCTGGGGGCAGTGGGCAGTGGAACTCATGCAATGCACCGCCTCACTGCCTGGGGCAGTGGGCAGTGCAATTCCCGCAATGGGTGGTCGGAGTGTAGTGCCGGGCCTGAGGGGATGTACTACTGGGCGCACCGGCCTGGGGGGATGGGGAGTCCAACCCAGGGGGTGGTCGGAGCCTCCTTCAGGGCCTATGGGGAGGCATCATCTGCTAATAACCGGGCACACCGGCCTGGGGGGGACGGGGAGCCCAGCCCAGGGGGTGGTCGGAACCTCCTGCAAGGCCCATGGGGAGCCATCATCTTCCAATAACCGGGCGCACCGGCCTGGGGGGGACGGGGAGTCCAGCCCAGGGGGTGGTCGGAGCCTCCTGCAGGGCCCATGGGGAGGCGTCATCTGCTAATAACCGGGCACACCGGCCTGGGGGGGACGGGGAGCCCAGCCCAGGGCGTGGTCGGAACCTCCTGCAAGGCCAATGGGGGGCCATCTTCTTTAGGGAACCGGGCGCACCGGCCCGGGGGGGACGGGGAGTCCTGCCCAGGGGGTGTTCGGAGTCTCCTGCCAGGCCAATGGGGGGCCATCTTCTTTAAGGAACCGGGCGCACCGGCCCGGGGGGGACGGGGAGTCCTGCCCAGGGGCTGTTCGGAGTCCGCTGCCAGGCCAATGGGGGGCCATCTTCTTCAGGGAACCGGGCGCACCGGCCCGGGGGGGACGGGGAGTCCTGCCCAGGGGGTGTTCGGAGTCTCCTGCCAGGCCAATGGGGGGCCATCTTCTTTAGGGAACCGGGCGCACCGGCCTGGGGGGGACGGGGAGCCCAGCCCAGGGGGTGTTCGGAGTCTCCTGCCAGGCCAATGGGGGGCCATCTTCTTTAAGGAACCGGGCGCACCGGCCCGGGGGGGACGGGGAGTCCTGCCCAGGGGGTGTTCGGAGTCTCCTGCCAGGCCAATGGGGGGCCATCTTCTTCAGGGAACCGGGCGCACCGGCCCGGGGGGGACAGGGAGTCCTGCCCAGGGGGTGTTCGGAGTCTCCTGCCAGGCCAAGGGGGGGCCATCTTCTTTAGGGAACCGGGCGCACCGGCCTGGGGGGGACGGGGAGCCCAGCCCAGGGGGTGTTCGGAGTCTCCCAGCAGCAGCAGGCAAGTAAGCAGGCAGTACCGGGGGTCATAACCCTGGGGTAACAGTATCTGGGACTCAACGTGAGTCCTCTTAACCAGGAACAACCCCAAACACCGCCGGGGCTTAACTCCCGAACGTAACGGTGTTTGGGGCCCCCGTGGGCCTTATGAGCCGACGGAGTGTACTGAGGCGTGGCTACCAGCTGGACTGTGGCCTGCCATACCCATTTCTGGGCTCGCCTCAGTACGGCCGGTCGAGTCCGGCTCTGGGGGTTGCGCACTAAACTGGCCCCGGGGGGGGGCCATTTACCCTGTTAAGCATTAGTTACGGCAGTAGGCACTATTCATTACGTTAGGGAATTACTCAGCGCCGTTGTTTACCCCGCAGACATGCCCCTTCCAGTGGTGCGCTCACCTTTGGGGCTGCCTTTGGGGGATCGGGGGCTGTTACCCCTCCCGGACGCCCTCCCTGGTGTTGGCGCCGGGGTGGTGGCCGGGGGGCCTTATACCGTACCTAAAGGATGTCGGATACCGATACCAGGGTGTCCAACCGGACGGGGACAGGGGCGGCGTCTCCGGGCTTAGTCATCTGGCCCACATTCGACTGACCCACTGGACTGCTCCACTCCAGTCCTCAGGCCAGCTTTATATCCCTCCTCGTACCCTCGCACATGTTACAGGGCGGGGGGTCGTTGTCGGGGCCCCCCGCGCATGTCCGCGCCACCGGCCATCCCCTCCTCCCAGGCACCGCGCCTCTGCTAGGGCGGGGGCCCCTCACATGCAACCTTCAGGGCCCTTTCCACCTGCACACCTGGACGCTTGCCATGAAGACCCCGTATTGGAGGCTCCTCGTCGGCGCGCCCGGGTCCAGATTGTTCACGCGGCCGGCCGCCGATGCGGGGCCTTGGAGGCGCGCCGCACAGGCGCTGCCAGCCTGCGAGAGGGGCAAGGGCAGGAGAAGGGGGTGGGGGGAGGGGCAGTGGGCAGGGGAGGCGGCACGGAGTGGCTGCGGGAGGTAGTGCATGGGGGGCACCGAGAGCTGCATGGGGGTGTGTGGGACGGAGTTGGGGCAGAGGGCCCTGTGGGTGGGGCAAAGGCGCGGGGGGGGCGCATGTCCGGGCTCCTGCGTGGGCTGGCGCGTGGGCGGGCGCGTAGGGGAAGAGAGGAGGGGGAGGCTTGGTCAGCCGTCCTCTACGGAGGGTCGCTGACCGTTCCCAGGGCCAGGGCGGCCGGTACTAGGGGCCGCGGGGTCCCTGGGGATGGTGCTTGGCACTGGGACGTGCGCGCACCCGACACTGTTAGTACACCGCCTATTGGCAGTGCCCGGGCCCTGTCGTCGGGGGCTTCGCACCCGGCACCCAGCCCGTGAGTAGAGCTGGGGAGTACTCAGGGTGTGGTGTGGTGTGGTGTGGTGTGGTGTGGTGTGGTGTGGTGTGGTGTGGTGTGGTGTGGTGTGGTGTGGTGTGGTGTGGTGTGGTGTGGTGTGGTGTGGTGTGGTGTGCCAAAGGCACTGTTGCCAAAAGGCAATGGGTGAGAGGGCGGAGCAGCCAGGCTCTGCCACACCCTCGGGCATCAGTGCGTCCACTGCACGTTCAGGAGGCATATGCTCTGGGGACCGACACACGGCAGTGCCAGTGCTATGTAACACGACGGACAGCCCGCACGGCACGGGCCACACCCAAATCACGGCAAACCAAAGGCGTCGGTGAGGTCATCCCCCCGGATGCCTCAGCAACCCCCACACTGACATGGACGCCGTCCCACCCGCCACGAAGTTGTGGTCGCCTGGTGTCACACCCCCTGTCCATTGCCTTGTCACTTCGTGTCACGATGACACACATGCACTGATACCCGGTACCCCCGATTCATACCGCACCTTTTCTCCCGCGCGCGGCCTTTGGCCTGCCACATGCCGAGGCCGAGGTGTGGTGCGCCGTGCCGTGCCATGGCCGTGGCAGTGCAGTGCGGTGATTGCCCTCGCCCGCAGGGAAGTGGGCACTGGGAGGCGCAGTGCAGAGGCACGTGCAGGGGCACAGAGGAGGACAAAGGCACGGGCCAAGGCGGGGGCGTCGGACTGTGCAGCACCGTCGCCGAGGCAACGCTCGGCCTCTGCACTCGCCCCCGATGCGCCCGGACTATGGCCCCATTCCACAAACCCTGCCACGCCCCCCCCACACACACAATGCCCCCCCCCCCCCCACACACACAACGCCCCCCCCCACACACACAACGCCCCCCCACACACACAACGCCCCCACACACACACAACGCCCCCCCCCACACACACACAACGCCCACCCCCACACACACACAACGCCCCCCCCCCACACACACAACCCCCCCACACACACACAACGCCCTCCCACACACACAACGCCCCCCCTCCCACACACAGCGCCCCCCCGTACACACACACAACGCCCCCCCCCCCACACACAACGCCCCCCCCCCACACACAAAACGCCCCCCCCCCACACACACAACGCCCCCTCGTACACACACAACGCCCCCCCTCCCACACACAGCGCCCCTCGGTACACACACAACGCCCCCCCGTACACACACACAACGCCCCCCCCCCCACACACACACAACGTCCCCCCTCCCACACACAGCGCCCCCCCGTACACACACAACGCCCCCCCGTACACACACACAACGACCCCCCCTCCCACAACGCCCCCCCCCCACACACACAACGCCCCCCCTCCCACACACAATGCCCCCCCTCCCACACACAATGCCCCCCCCCGTACACATACAACGACCCCACACACACAATGCCCCCCCCCCACACACAACGCCTCCCCGTACACACACAACGCCCCCCCCCCACACACACAAATAATCAGCCTTTGCTCCCCCACACACAGAACGCCCCCCCCCAACACACAACAGACTGGCACCCGCGGTCAGGTATCTTCCCCCTCATGGCCCCGGCCCGGGACCCCCGAGCGCCCTGTGGACGCCGAATCTGCGCCCGACCTCTGCAAAGCCACCTCCTGATCGTCGCCCCCCCCCCCCCCGCCCCGAGTCCGGTCCCCCCCCAGGGGGGGCAGGGCGCGCACACACCTCCCAACCCGAACAGCGTGCGCTGTCGCGCACTTCCCGCGGTTGGCGCCAGCCGAGGGTGTCCCTCGTGGTGCCGAGAGCAGCAATGCCGCACCCCCCCTGTGCCTCCAGCACGAGCTGCACGCGGGGGCCCTGTGCGTGTCGCACAGGGTCTGCATGGCGCGTCGTTGCCCCACCCTCCTCGACCCCGCCCGCTACGCTGGCAGTGGCAGGGGCGGGGGGGGGGTCGCCATCGACGGACACCCGTGGCGCGCCCCCTCCCAAACACACAACGTCCCCCCCCCCCACACACACGCCCCCCCACACACACAACGCCCCCCCACACACACGCCCCCCCACACACACAGCGCCCCCCCACACACACAACGCCCCCCCCACACACACACAACGCCCCCCCCCCCCACACACACAACGCACCCCCCCCACACACACAACGCACCCCCCCCACACACACAACGCCCCCCCCCACACACACACAACGCCCCCCCCACACACACAACGCACCCCCCACACACACACAACGCCCCCCCCACACACACAACGCCCCCCCACACACACAACGCCCCCCCCACACACACACAACGCCCCCCCCCCCCACACACACAACGCACCCCCCACACACACACAGCGCCCCCCCCCCCCCCACACACACGCCCCCACACACACACAACGCACCCCCCACACACACACAACGCCCCCCCCACACACACAACGCACCCCCCACACACACACAACGCCCCCCCCCACACACACAACGCACCCCCCACACACACACAACGCCCCCCCCACACACACAACGCACCCCTTCACACACACAACGCCCCCCCCCCCCACACACACGCACGTACGCCAGCTCCCGGGTCCTTCCGCACGCAGACGCCCCCCATCTTCATCAACGGCCATGACTCCGCGACGACGGAGCTCAAGCCCGCGGCCTTCGTGTCGCTGGTCAGCGAGTCGGACCTGCACATCCCGACGATGACCGTGCGGGACACGCTGGCCTTCGCGTACAAGTGCAACTCGACGCACCCAAAGGCCGCGCACGTCGACACGATTCTCGAGATCCTCGGCCTCACCCACGTCGCCCACACCGTCGTCGGGGGCGAGGGCGTGCGCGGCATCAGCGGCGGCGAGCGCCGGCGGGTGACGGTGGGGGAGCAGTGGGCGGCCAACGTGCGGGTGTTCCTGGCGGACCGCCTCACGGACGGCCTGGACAGCCAAGCGGCCCTGGACCTGATCAGGGCCCTGCACGTCTGGTGCCGCACCACCGACGCCACCGTCGTCCTCTCGCTGCTGCAGCCCCCGCCGGAGGTGTACCCGTACTTCGACAACGTCTGCATCCTCCCGGACGACCGCCCCGGCGTCCTCTACGCCGGGCCCCTGGCCCAGGCCGCGGACTTCCTCGTGGACTTGGGGTACGAGCGCCCGGAGGCTGCGGCCCAGGCCCAGAGGGCGGGGGACCCCCCGAAGCGCAGAAGCGTCACCGGGTCGTCGGTGCTGTCGCTGGGTGTGCCTCGGCCCGTGCCCGTGCCTGTGCCCAGGCACACATTAGAACAACAAAAAGGGAAGAAGGAGCCTCCCCCCCCCCCCACCCCACACACCCTCCTCCCCTTCAAGTCACCTGGAAAAAACTTTCTTCGGCACCGATGTACAGTGTGTTCCTCATGGTCGTGTTCAGGGTGTGAATCGGCTTTTCACATTGAATAGTACGTCTCTATGAAACTGGACTGCCATGAGTTGACACCGTCTTATTGTGGACACAGATTTTGCCACCAAATTATTCCTTTGCACCGTGACCTTGTTGGCAACGAGGAGGGTCAAGCCAACCCTCAACCCCTCCAGACCCCCCCACCCTCCTCCGTTTCAATGCGTGCCTGCACGTGCCCTGTGACATCACCTGCACGTCCCCTGAGGGCGGGGGGGGGGGGGGCACGCCCAAGGTCACAGCCTGCACCCTCCGCCGGACACGACCGGTATCGACCTCCACAACGGCCTCAAGGCCCCAGACCCCGCCCCAGCGCAAGCGAGTGGGGGGTACCGCCGTTGTTTTTTTCTTCCGGGGGGGGGGGGGGGGTTGGGGCCATTCCAGGGGGGATCAGTTACTGCAACACACACACACACACACAAACAATGAATGTCTTCCTACCATCTAGCGCCTGCTGCTCCCAACTGGGGGTAGAGGTTTTCTTTTTCTGGGCCGGGAAGCCCCCTTCCCCCCCCACCGTCTTTCGTAGGGACGCATGGGGATGGGCTGTGGGGGGAGGTAGGGCACACGGCATGCAAGGTGTGTCTTGTTGCAACGTGGCTGGGTGGCAGGGCCAGGAGCTGCGGTGTGTTGGCAGCACCCTGTACATATGGAGATCCAGGGCCTGTATTGGCTGCCCCCATGCAGGGTCGAACACAGAACTGATGGTTTGCAGTGGTGGTAGGATGTAGGAATGTTGAACCTCGCAGTTTGAGCAGAAATGGAATTGATACCTTGGGACACACACACGCGCACGCACACACACACACACACACACACACACACACACACACACGTTTCTGCGGATGACCTGGTTGAGCACCCAGTTTGCTGTGGTGGGTCGGCTGAGTTGTGCTGGGGCCTGCTTGCGTTGCTCCTCCTGAATTCCCTTCCACACCCCCGAAGCTGTGAATCAGTGTGCTAGTGGATGGCCAGCCAGCGAAGTCAGACGAACACTGGACTCATGGTTTCGCTGATGTCTTGTAGGGAACACAGGAATGGTGAACCTCGCATTTGATTGATTTATTTGGGCGTCACACACACACACACACACACACACACACACACACCCGTGGGCGTGGGGGTGGGCCGTTTTGAAGGGGGGGTGGGCCGGTGCCTAAGGCGCCCAGAGGGTTGATTGTCCGTATTGTGTCCTTGGGTCCAGTTGGGCATCGGGGGGTGACCCCCCCCCCCTCCCATGTGGGGGTGTGGGACAGCTTTGGGTCCCTGGGGAAGTCGGGTCTTCACTGTTGGGTGGGGGCGGGGGGTGTCAATAGAGCGCCCCCCTAAAACTGGGGGGTAGGGGTTCGGGAAAAGGGATCAATTGACGGGACCATTGATCAGTTGTTATGAAGTCTGGCGCCAAAGGCGCAAAAAAAAATTTTGAGCGTGGAAAGTGGTCAATTTTCTTTCACCAAAAACATGGCAACTAATGACTTTTCTGAACCCCCTCGATGCGCTGATTCCAAAAATCCCATTTTCATTTTTTTTGCCGACTTTTGGGTCACCTCTAGGCCCAGGGGTCAGTCTGGGTGGGATTTTTGCGTGCATCAGTTGGGCTTTTTTTGAGCGAGGGGGAGCCATCACCATCCCAACCACACCGGGAGGAGAAGGCAAGCCAAACCTAAGTAAGGGGGTCGCCCCTGCGGGGGCTTGGCAGCCGGCTACGCGGTTGTCCATTGGGCAGCGACCTAAAACATGCACTGCCCGCGAGTAGCTAAGTTCTGTCACCAAGGCCTAGTGCAGGAGCCTTGGGCACGCTTATGAGACACAGCGTCCAAACCATTGGTGGCCGCTGCACACGACCAACCAGGGGGTGGACTCACACGAGTCCCTAGCTCCGAGGCGTGGACATCCCGGAGTGAAGCCCTCAAACGGGGAGCCCCTCAACAGCCCAAAAAGCAAAAGATCAACAACGCACCACATTCACCCCAGAAAAACCCCTACAAACACCAGTGATAGGTCAGTTTGTAGATTTGGAGACATGTGCAAAAGTGCCCGGTGCCCTTGGTACCACCCAACCGCAAGTGGGACAACCCGACAGCCACAAGGGGATGCAGGGAGCGACATGCTGCCCCCCCCGGCGCCGCACACGAGCAGCAATAAGCGTGCCAGCAGAAAAAAAAAAAGAGCCCGAAATTGGGAGGAACGCAAGCAGCAAAGCAACTGGGCACACCACCCCACATACGGCAGTGAGACAAGCCCCAGCAAGACACACAGCACCACACAAGGGAACCATGAGGTGCCAGCACTGCAGCAACCACCAAATGCAGCGCACGCCAAGAGAGCAGCAAACAGCCCCCCCCCTCCCTCTACAAGGTGCCCACGTACTCCACAAGGGCGGGAACTGTGCCTCGCGCGCCGGGAGGTGCCCGCCATAGGGGTGGCAATAGGGCGGTGACCAGCCAACCGCGCACGGGACAGTCCACGCCGTACGGAGATGCGAAACCCTCGTGCGGGGGGGGGGCAGGCGGGTGGGACAAGAGGGGGTGCGCAACAGGGGCACCCAGGAGCCAACAAACAGGGGGAAGAGCAACACAGACACACAGAACGCGGGAGCCACACCAAGAGGGACAAGGGCGAGCACAGCAAACAAGGAGGAGGGGCACAGCAAGGCAGGACAGGCAACCAGAACAGCGGGAACAGGGAACCAGAATGGAGCGGATGGCAGAGTGTGCGCATGGGAGGCAGCGACAATAAAGGGGATGGTTTGGCCAGCCAGCCCCGTCGCTACCGGGTGCCAGGGCAACCCCTGCTCAACCGGCATCAGGTGGGGAGTGTCTCCCACAGCCCAGATGGGCTGTTTGTGCAACAGGAGCGGGAGCTCATCAGGGGCAGACCAGCCGTGAGGGGGAAAAGGACATATGGTGGACGGCCGGGACAGCGTGTGGAGGAACAGGGTACCTGGGCCTCACACACACAGAAACACAGCGAGGTAGGCTATGGACGGCCTGTGGACAGCGGCGCGTGGACAGCGAAAACAGTCAAACGACCCCAGCAACAACCAGCACATCCTCAATACGCCAACTACTGGGCGCCGCTGACGCGCAAACGGCACACCATGCCACATTCAGCACAGCCCCAAAACACCAACTACTGGGTTCCGCGAACGCGGAAACGACACCAGCAAGAGCACCGGCCATAGCGGCCGGCAGAAAGCAGCAACCCAACACAACATGCGAAGGGAAGAACGGGGGACTGTCCAGGGCCCCGTAAAGGAGCAACAACCAGACGGAATGTCACACAGGGGGGCTAGCCAGAGCGCTGTATTGACCCCCCCCCCCCCCGGAAAGGAAAGCCCGCCCACCCCTGGGGTTTGTCCAGGTCAGGGTGAGTGAGGCGCTCATTTCACCCCCTCCACCCTTGGCCCCTGTGGACAAGCACATCCCTGAGGCCGTCCCCCCTCCCTTGCGGATATCGGTAGACGTCCTCACGCCCAATGCCCGTGTCTACCGCCTCTCTTCAGCCGGGCAGACGGACAGCCCCACCACTCTGACAATGTCCAACTCTGACACCGCGACCGTCTACCAGCGGCTGATCAAGGCCGCGCGGTCCGGGTACAAGCAGTCGTGGCTGCGGCACCTCCATCTCTGCATCCAGCGGCAGTATTTACTGGAGTTCACCAACAAAGGCCTCATCATCTCACGGCTGGTGCTGAACCTGGTCAACGGCCTCATGACCGTCACCGTGTACCAGTTCCATGGCAACGAGCAGTACATCCTCCGGCTCCGCACCGCTCTCATCTTCCACGTCCTCATGTCGAAGGTCATTTCGGTCGTGTCGCACATCGGCCTCTTCGCTCAGGACAGGTGCGCGCGTCTGAAGGGGCACCGCGTGCAATGTCGCGCGCCCTTCCGTGTGTTTGTTGCGGGTCGCAACCAACAAAGTCTCAGCCACCACCCACGACCCAACACGAGTGGTGGTGCTGGGGGGTATTCAAAAGGGAGGCTCGAGATATCGTAGAATGAAAACATCACAACAAATCCAATCTGAAGTGTCGTTGGATAGAAATATAGCCGACGCAACCCCTGTTAACCACCGGACTCGCGCCGCCACTCTGTGTGCAATGTCGCGCGCTCTTCCGGGACTATCGCCGCGACGCCGCGGGTGTGCGAGGGCAGTGCCGGACCATAGCCACAGCGGTAGACCGCGACCGGGCGGTGGAGGGGACGAGGGGAGGCGAAAAGGCCCGGACGCACGCAGACCGACGCGCGGGGGGGGGGGGGGGTGGCGGTGGAGCGCGGCGGTCCGCGGGTCGCGGTACACGCGCAGTTGAGCGGTGCGTTGCGTGTCACGCTGGGCGGGGGCCTGCCCCCCCATGCCCGACAACAAAGTACAGTCGCGGAAGACGCACGCGGAATGGCGTTGCCGTGTACCGTCGCGGTGCCCAGTCGCGGTATACCGCCGCTGTGTGAGGCGCGGGATGGGGTAGCGGTACACGGGGGCAGTGTCGCGGTGTACAGTCGGGGTGGAGAGCCGCGGTAGAACACCGTGGTCTAGAGGTGCGGTACAGTGGGATAGAGCCCCCATCCAAGGTGTTGTGCTGCGAGGCTTGTGTACGGAGGGGCACCGCCACGCCAGTGGTATGTGCTGAGCTCACTCGGTGACTGGGAGGGAGGGCCTCTTGTAATGCGGGACTCGGTTGTCGTTCCGCAAGCAGCTCCGTGTTCCCACGCTCTAGTGCCAGTGGCTGTTTGGTTTTGTAGAAGGACAAGATCGCATTGCCCTTCTGCTAGACACCCCCCAAAAAACACACACACGCACATGATCTGCCTTCATCCCCTTCATTGCCCCATCGCTGTGCCAGTGTCCCCAGAGCTTCACTTCACACCTCAGCGCCAGTGGGGGTGGGAGCGGCGGGTCGCAGACCACCCATCCCCCTCCCCCTCCCCCAGACACCCCCCCCACACACGAAGTCCTTGGGGAAAGTTTTCTCTGCGCCGTTCGGTTGACAACCCAATTTCTCCAGCGCGTTCAGCGCAGGTCCATTGAGAGCACACTTCTTCTTTGGCGCCGACCAAAACTCAGGACCGGCGGAGGGAGGGGACTTTGGGCTTTGGGCTTACCTTCCCAGTCCGAAGAGGGCCTTATGGGCCCACAGATTGCCTCTACGGGGAAGCCAGGCGTAGGCGCACCTCACACACCCGGTTGCCAAGCGGCAGGCGGGCGGGGCACACGCCTCCTAGTGCGGGTGTGCATGTGTTGTTGGACTGTAAGGCCACATGGCCCGCCACGCGGCTGTCCGTGCTGTGTGCATACCCTAGTGCTTTACAAGGGGTGGGGGGGGGGGGGGCGAGGGGCAGTCGCGGTGGGCCTTGGGGGGGGGGGTGTTTCTCGCGCAGGGCACCCTTCCCCCATATGGGGGGCGCGAGTAGAGGCCGGAGGCCGTGCAGTACAGTGCATGTGTCACTCTAACACACAAATACATAAATACATACTTACCCCACTCGCTACTACTCAGTCGGCGGGCAGTAAAGGCAGGTTGCGGAACACATGGCGAAGTGGAGGGAGATAGGAGGCATACCTGCCGTCTCTGGACCTAAAGGGAAGAAACAGCGTGAACAAGGGCTTTGGGATGGGGTGTGGGAGGCACATTGACACACATATATACATACAATACATAGACACACGCATATACATACAATACATAGACACATGTAGATACATACAATACATACAGTACACTCAAGACACATGTAGATACATACAATACATACATTACACTCACCGGTACCTTTTTACCTTTCGTGCTATCGGGAGGAGGGAGGTAGTGGGAATCGAACCCCCGCTGACCACTCGGTAGCATTGGGTGTTGACTGCTCGGCCACACAGTGGGTAGTGGGGGTTGGCTGAGTTACCTGTTGAGAAGGAGCGGGGAAGGGTGGATCACCTGATGGGAACCAGCGGGGTCCTATTGCCCCGTGTCGGTGCAACCGACTCCCCCTCCTAACAGGGGGAGGACTTCGCTGCTGGCTAGACCTGTAATAAAAGAGACAGGATGAAGGGGGCTGAGGAATGGGAGGGGAGTACATAGACACACGTGTATACATACCATACATAGACATACGTACATGCATGAAATACATCAACACACGCAGATACATGAAGTACATACATTACCCTCACTGGGGACCCTTCTACCCTTAAAATTGTAGCGAGGAAGGAGGAAGTGGGGTTTGAACCCCCACGAACCACAGCATAGGGGTTTGACCGCTCGGCTACACAGCCAGTGGGGGCTGGCAGGGTTGGGGCAAGGAAGGGTGGACCAGTTCCCTTAGTTGGTGCACCTGACTCCCCTCCCAACAGGGGGAGGACTTCGCTACTGGCTGGACCTGTAAGAAAGAGACAGCACGAAGGGGGGTGAGGGACGAGAGGGGAGTGGGGAGGGATAGGGGGGAGGGGAAGGAGGGGCGAGCACCGTCGGATCGCTGACCGCCGTGCCTGCCGGGAAGGAATGCACCGTTGGATCGCCAACTGACGTGCAGGGAAGGAGGGGCCAACACCGCCGGATTGCCGACTGCCATGCTAGCAGGGGGGGAACGCACCGTTGGATCGCCGACAGACGTGCTAAAAGGAGGGCAGGGTGGGTCTGAAGCAGTGTCACAGGATACGGTATACCCAAACATACACGCGTACTATCACGTATACTACACACGTACACGCTTATTGCACTATCCTTGGTACCCCCGGTACTATCGGTATTGCAAGTGAGGCGAGGAGGGACGGGGAGAAGGGTAGGCTGGGAGCGGGAGGGGGCTGCTTGCACCGCCGGATCGCCGACAGGCGTGCGTGCCAAAGGGGGGAGGCGGGCCGCCACGGCCCGTGCTTGCGGTTGTACACCCCTTCCCCTTAGGACTCCCTAAGGTTGGCACGCCATCTCAGAGGCGTTAGGGCACTGCTTAGCAAAGCAAGCTTCAGCCGACAAAGCGGAGGGAGGGGGGGGGGTAGCCCCCCCCCCCCAAGTCATTCAGGAGGGGTGGCGAGCGGTGTCACCCTCGGGGTCCCGCCTCGTCAAAGGTGACTAGGGCGCAGCAGGCTCCTGGGGCAGGGAAGTGCTCAACACGCCCCAGGACCTTCCTTCTACTGGGACGCTCCCAGCCGGTCTGGCACTCTGTGCAACGCTACCTGTGACCCTCTGGGTCAGTTAAGGAGCACCTCAGACCACACGCCCCGTGCACCCCTCTGGGGTTCAGTCGTGGGCTGGAGGAAGCTGCCGGTCATCCGGCCCACACACTCCCTCAGCAGCCACGTGGTAGGGCACCCATGCCCCGCTGCTGGGGCCCGGAGCACCGGGCACACACAACCACGGCCCACTGGAGAACGACAAAGGTGTGCCCCTGCCTTGAATGCCCCCCCCCCCCCCCAAGGACCCCAGCGCGCGCGGACACATAGGCACAGCGACATCTCCCTCCCACCAGCGCCTTGGTGGGGTACGGGGTTCGTCAGCAGTCTGGACGGCTGTGAGACCAGACAACCAGAGGGGGGTACCCAGTCAAGGCGGTGAGGTGCGGGCACACTGGCCGTGGGTCACCACCTTTGGCGCAAGCCGAGACCCAACCCAACCCAACCCAACCCAAGTCAAACAGGACAAGTCATCCAGGGGCTCCGTTGACACAACCAAAAAACGTTCGGACCCACAGAGTGTCAGAATGTGCACGGGCGAGAGGCCAATAGGCGCCGCCAAAGGCAAACAAACCAACGCCATGCCTCGTGCCAACACCCCCCCCTCCGCACCCCCCCCCCCCCCCTTAAGTGAGGCTCTGAGTGCCCCGGCCGCTTCTCCGGCGCATTCGGTGCAGGTCCATCGAGAGCAAATTTCTTCTTCGGCGCCGACCCAAACTCAGGACCAGCGGAGGGAGGGGGGGGGGTGTCAGCTCCCCGCACCCCCCCCCTGAAGTGAGGCTCTGAGTGCCCCGGCCAGCCCCCCCCCCCCCCCCTGTCTCTCGGCGCTCGTGCCCCTGCGTCTCAGGCCCATCTTCTACAAGCAGCACGCAGGCCACTTCTTCCGCAGCACCAACTTCTGGATCGCCCACAACTTCTTTCAGTTGGTGGTCTGGGGGTTCCTGGAGTCCGGCCTCCTGGCGGCCCCCATCTATTGGCTGACCGGCTTCCACAAGGACTTCAACAAGTTCCTGCTGTTCTGGATGGCCCTGTACCTCCTCAACCTCAACTCCTCCGTCATCTTCAAAGTCCTCGCCATCATCTGCCCCACGATCTCCATGGCCCAGACGATGGCCGGGCTCGTGCAAGTCTTCTTCTTCCTGTTCTCCGGGTACCTGCAGCCCTGGAGCGTCCTGCCGCCAGGTCCGACGAAGGGGAATCGGAGGCGGGGGTGGGGCCCGGGAGGCGCGCGGCGGGGGCGGCGCCGGAGGTGGTCGGTGGTTGCGGGCGGTTGGACGGCGGCGGCGGAGGCTGAAGCGCCGGATGTGCCGTTGGGTGACGGTGGCCTGCGGGCGGGCGCAGAACTCTATCGGGAGCCCCGGGGGGGCACGCAGCCTCGCAGCACCGAAGCGTCGTCATTTCGTGGGGGGTCCCAACGTCGAAACGTCGACATTTGTAGTCCCCGTGTTGTCAGGCGGGGGGCGATGGAATGTGAGAAATGACCCCCTCCCCCCCCCAAAAACCTCCGCCTCAAAACAATAGGACAATCCATCCTCTGCACCAAAGCACTTGGGTCTCCTGCCGCCGTCGCCCTCCTGAAGGGCCAATGCCATGCGGCGTGCAAAGGGGGGCGTCGCAGCACATCCTTCGCCATCCCCAGAGACACGCAATGCCCCGTCCGCTGGTCTCGGCACAACGTCAGTTCTTGGGTCTTGGGTCGTGCCAAGTGCGCAGGTTGTGTGAACGTGTGTGCGAGTGCGCCGCCCCGCACCCGTACGTACCCGTGTCCACATCCATCCGCATGGGTACTGCCGTGATGCGGGGGGTGTGGGGGGGTGTGCGGGGGGTTGGGGGGGCGTGGGGGGTTGGGGTGGGGGTGTCAGCACAACGATCTGCAAAGACATGGGTACTGCAGTGATGGGGGGCGAAGTGGGGTGGGGGGTGGGGGGCTGTGGGGGGGGGGGGGGGGATGTGGGGGAGGTGTCGGGGTGTGGGGGGCACATCAAAACGGGGCCCATTGCGACGCACTCGCGTTTTGCCGCGACGGATGCGGATCGCCAGGGACCACCGCACAACGCGCCTTGCCCTCTGCACGGCACATGAGCGGGCGGTGCAGTGGGGGAACGGGGAAGAGGGTGTGGTACGCACATAGGCCCCGTGGCACACTGATTGTGTTGGGGAGGGGCCCCATTGGCTGCGCTGTTGTTGTGGAGGGGGTGTGCGCGGGGGCTCCGAGGCCTGCGGCCCCTAGGCACCGAATTGCTTCGTGATACCGGGGGGGCTACGCTGCCCATTCGTTGGAGCGCCCCCCCCCCCCCCCTATCATCAGAAACATGGTCCTCGGGGAGGACGACACTTATGAAGAGAACTGGAAGTCGATCTGAAGTACACAAATCGTTGGTGGCTTCAGCCCCCCCCCCCCTCCCCCCCGGCGCTCGGCTGGAACTTCTCAGCGTCTTCAGACGGCGTTGGGTCGTGTTGTGGAGCGTTCTGGTCCTGCAGGGTGGCTCTGGATCAAGTGGGCGTCGCCGCAGTCGTACGCGTTCAGCATCATGTTGATCAACGAGTTCTCGGGGTACGAGTACACGTGCAACGCGCACGAGCTCGCGAAGGCCCAGGGGGTGTGCCCGTACACGACGGGGGACGAGTACCTGGGGGACATCTACGCCCTCAAGGGGCACGTCAACGACATCGGGCCCCACTTCATTGGACTCGCCGGATGGTACGTCATGTACATGGCCATCGGCGCGGTCTGCCTCCATCTCATCAAGTTCACCCCCAATCAGTTGCGCAGGTCCGTGTGCCGCGTGTTCCGCCGGTCGCGTGTGGCGGGAGCTGGGGGGTGGGGGGGGACTGACAATGTGACTGTTCGGATCAGTTTAACAACATTCCCCACGGTCAGTCATGTCCGATCTTAGTGAAGCCGTCAAGTGTCCAGCACACAAACGCTGTTGGAAAGCAGACAACATGATTTGATGATTTGATGGACGAGATAACAAAAAATTGGACAGGGCAGGCAAGGGAACGTCGTCGTGTTTCTTCTATCCGCCACACCAAGACCTTGACAATCTCGTGTTCTTTTCGTTGTTTACCGACACCTTTGCCCAAGCCTCCGGGAAAGTGTGGTCGCACAGCGGCGCAATCCCAATGGGTGGCCCCTTCAGCGCACAGAGTGCCGACTTACGGTCGGTCCGGGGGGGCGAAAAGGCGCACGGACCTGATATGCCGTATTGGCCAGCTCAGTTTTTCACAGCGCGGCCAAGCTCTTTGGTTTACCCACGAGGCAATACCGTACCACTAGCGCAGTTTCGTGGTAATGTATTGGTCACGGCACGCGGCCCCACAGCCGTGACCAAGTCTGCGATATCCTCTCCCAGGTATGGACCCTACCTTACCAGTACCGTGTGATTGCATGACGGATGATGACCATGTCTGTCGCGGCACGTGCATGACACCGTCAAGCGCACATTCAGGCGCAGCACCCACCGCTGGTGTATGCACAACCATCCGGTGTCACACCCACCTGGCGCACGAAGTCCACCGTCATGCTGCAATTCCCACCTGCGCATGCACACAAACATGTCTCCAACATCATTGTTAGCGCTGTACTCAATGTACAGCTGTTTCTGGGATCCTGGGCTTCTTGTTTGCTCAGCATCACTTCTTGGGCTCAAATAGCTTGTCTTTCAGGGTACTCCCGAGCGATGATTTTGTGCGTGCTACACTCCGCTGTGCCACAGACCATCAGCCGTACACCATGGAACGTCGACAGCACGCTCCAATCATGCCGCCATGTAGCCTACATCTTCCCTTCCACTAGGGACACTGACTGTGCCGCTGGATCCAAGGTCATGATCTGTGGTCCGCGGGCGCGTATGCCTCCTGGCATATGTCTCACCCAGGGAACTGCACTGCCTTTTGCGCGGACTGGTGCTACGATTTATTATATGATATATTATCTGCTTTGACACCCCTGTTGAATCCATCAACACCTATCTAGGTGGGGCTTCGCCCTCGGAGGCAAGGGTTGAACAGCGTTTGCATTGTTACGGTCGTGAACTCAGATCAGGTTGATTAACGAGTCCAGTTGCGCAGCATGCCCCAAGGTATCGTACTATATGTCTAACCCGTTGTAAAATTATCATTTTGGGACAGAATATGATCCCCCCATGAATTTTTCGATTTTGACCCCCCTACCCCCCCCCCCCCTCCCGCACCTGGGTACCCCTCTTTTTCGGGGGGGGACAAATTTCTTTGCGTATGGCGGCCGATGTATGTGAATTTGGACCCGGACCCTTAAGAACTTGTTTCTGGACACCCTAACCCATGGTGGGGGTCCCGCGACCAAACTCCGGGTGCCCCCGGTCGCCCCCCACCCCTCCCCATGGGCCCTTGCCAGTGACTTTGGCAATTTCAGCCTTCTCGGGCTGGCATGCGCCGGCTGAAAATTTTCGGAAATTCGTCCCTTTCCAAAAACCTTTTGTCGCCCCTGGGATGGGTTTGGGTAACCATTTGTTGACAATACGGGTACTTGAGCACCCACGTAGTGTCCGCTAGGCCCATGTAGCCCGGGCCACCGCCCCCCAAAAGCCCCAAAATGGCTGTTGTTAGGCTTTTTTTCACTAGCACTTGAAAAATATTCAAAATCCGACTTTTTCCAAAACTGGATGGGTTTAGGTGATCATTTGGTGATATAATGGATACTTGAGCACCCATGGGGACCCACGTAGTGGCCGCTAGGCCCATTTTGCACAGGCCACGGCCCCCCCAAAAGCCCTAAAATTGCTGGTTTTTAGGTTGTTTATTGGTACTTGATTTTTTTTTCGAAATTCAATTTTTTTTCTCTCTTTGAGGTGCCTTGCCGAAGGCAATAGAATTTACAAAAGGAAATGTTGATCTGGGCCATCTTTGGTAAACCCACTTGTGGGTTCAAGACCCCCTCCCCCCCTCCTGCTCTCTTTTGATGCATCCCTGCCCCTGCCCTGCCCCCATCGCTGTGCGGCGCGACGGATGGCGCAGTGCTCGCTCACAGGTCGTGGGTTCGATCCCGCAATGAGGGCCATGCACACTGCCCGCCAGCCGGCGGGGCACGAGAATGGCGATGACCTCAATCGGTGTAGTCTTGTGTTGCCGCGTGGCCGACGGGTGGGTGGGAGACAGAGCGCCTGGCGCCCCCGATGCGCCGGGGGGCTGGTCCCGGCTGGGGGTGCCCATGCCCCATGAGTATCAGGCAGAGGCATGCCCATGACCCACCAACAATAACACCGCGTTCACAAGGGGATGACTCGGGGTGTGCACCACCACATCCCCCGGCCACACGGCCCAGGAGCCTTTGTAAGGCCCCCCCGCCGCCCCCCAATGGCGAGGGTCCCCAAAGGACCGCCGCCCATTGACCGGGGGGGGCATGGCCTTTGGACAGGGCCCGAACAGTGGGACGGGCCCAAGCGCACATTTTGTGGGGACCCGCCGCGATGGGGCCATGGCCTACGGCATCAGTTCCCCGCTTCCAATGCCCAAACGAGTCCCCCGGAGGCACTCGTTGGGCCTCCGCATCGGCCGGCACGCCCACGACGGCGCCGGCGCTGCCAAACGGAGCCCTTTTCCCTTTGTTCTGATCGCGGACCGGGCGCGCCAAACGCCATGCCAACGAGCCGTGGGGCTGAAGAGTGCGTTTATCCATGCACAGGGGCAATTCTGCATGTACCATATGCATGTACTGTAGACTGTATTAACCCTATGTACATTGAAAAGTCATTCTTTATATTCATATAACATGTTCTTCTTCATCTACATGCTTGCATATGGAGGTGCTCACATATTGTGTGACTTACGACGCGTCCCGACAGCGTGTACGACACCCCCTGCCGCGCCGTATGCTCCCGACGCGCCGGGCCCCGACGCCTTGTACAACGCCCCGACGCATCATACAATGCATTTCTGACAATACTGACACCCCCCCACCCACCCACCCACAGGTCCATGGCCCATCCCCCTTGGTCACCCCCGCAGGTCGATGGCATACACGCCCTCCACCGACAACCGGTCGCTGGTGCTCCCGCAGCCGGCGGTGCTGGCATGGCGGGACGTGTGCTACACCGTGCGGCAGAAGAAGGAGGAGAAGGTGCTGCTGAACCGGGTCTCGGGCATCATCCGGCCCTCGACCATCACGGCGCTGATGGGCCCCAGCGGCGCCGGCAAGACCACCCTCTTGGACGTGCTGGCGGGGCGCAAGACCGGGGGAAAGATCACGGGGGACATCACCGTGAACGGCCACCCCAAAGAGCAGAGGTCCGGCCCCGCTCCCCCCCCCCCCCCGTCGAACGGCCCTCACCTGCTGAGTGGGGGTGGGGCCAGCCGTCCCCTACAACGCCGTGTGGGGGGGTGAGGGGTCGCTGGAAAGGTGGGGGGAGCTAACCCCGCCCCCCCCATGACCTGAGGCACAATCCCTGAACATGAACACACAAAGACTCCGGCCCTCACTCTACCCTGAAGGCACTCCCACACCAACCGCATTTCCAACCGCCAGTACCCCCCGCACAGCCCCGTGTAACCACTGCTCCCTGGCTGCTCTGGAGTGGCCCCCAGGCCCCCGCGCCTTCACGCAAATCCCGGGGGGGGGGGGGGGGGGCGGGGGCTTCAGGCTGAGGGCTGTACGTATACGCACGTATACGTGTATACCTATATGCGTACATGCCCTTGTGCACGGGTAAACACCATTAGCGGACCGTTTTTTAGGGAATATTGTCTCTCCGCGTCTACAACATGCCGACAGTGTCTACAATTAGCAGGCCGCGTCTACTTGTGGTGCACAGTGTCTACAGACTACTCCTAGGCCAATGTGAATGTGCACAGTGTCTACAGACTACTCCTAGGCAAATGTGAATGTGCACAGTGTCTACAGACTACTCCTAGGTAAATGTGAATGTGCACAGTGTCTACAGACCACTCCTAGGTAAATGTGAATGTGCACTGTGTCTACAGACTACTACTAGGCAAATCTGAATGTGCACAGTGTCTACAAACTACTCCTAGGTAAATGTGAATGTGCACAGTGTCTACAGACTACTCCTAGGTAAATGTGAATGTGCACAGTGTCTACAGACCACTCCTAGGTAAATGTGAATGTGCACAGTGTCTACAGATTACTCCTAGGTAAATGTGAATGTGCACAGTGTCTACAGATTACTCCTAGGTAAATGTGAGTGTCTGCAGACTACTCCTAGGTAAATGTGAATGTGCACAGTGTCTACAGACTACTCCTAGGTAAATGTGAATGTGCACAGTGTCTACAGACCACTCCTAGGTAAATGTGAATGTGCACAGTGTCTACAGACTACTCCTAGGTAAATGTGAATGTGCACAGTGTCTACAGACTACTCCTAGGTAAATGTGAGTGTCTACAGACTACTCCTAGGTAAATGTGAATGTGCACAGTGTCTACAGACTACTCCTAGGTAAATGTGAATGTGCACAGTGTCTACAGATCACTCCTAGGTAAATGTGAATGTGCACAGTGTCTACAGACTACTCCTAGGTAAATGTGAATGTGCACAGTGTCTACAGACTACTCCTAGGTAAATGTGAATGTGCACAGTGTCTACAGACTACTCCTAGGTAAATGTGAATGTGCACAGTGTCTACAGACTACTCCTAGGTAAATGTGAATGTGCACAGTGTCTACAGACTACTCCTAGGTAAATGTGAATGTGCACAGTGTCTACAGACTACTCCTAGGTAAATGTGAATGTGCACAGTGTCTACAGACTACTCCTAGGTAAATGTGAATGTGCACAGTGTCTACAGATTACTCCTAGGTAAATGTGAATGTGCACAGTGTCTACAGACTACTCCTAGGTAAATGTGAATGTGCACAGTGTCTACAGACTACTCCTAGGTAAATGTGAATGTGCACAGTGTCTACAGACTACTCCTAGGTAAATGTGAATGTGCACAGTGTCTACAGACTACTCCTAGGTAAATGTGAATGTGCACAGTGTCTACAGACTACTCCTAGGTAAATGTGAATGTGCACAGTGTCTACAGACTACTCCTAGGTAAATGTGAGTGTCTACAGACTACTCCTAGGTAAATGTGAATGTGCACAGTGTCTACAGACTACTCCTAGGTAAATGTGAATGTGCACAGTGTCTACAGATCACTCCTAGGTAAATGTGAATGTGCACAGTGTCTACAGACTACTCCTAGGTAAATGTGAATGTGCACAGTGTCTACAGATTACTCCTAGGTAAATGTGAATGTGCACAGTGTCTACAGACTACTCCTAGGTAAATGTGAATGTGCACAGTGTCTACAGACTACTCCTAGGTAAATGTGAATGTGCACAGTGTCTACAGACTACTCCTAG